>QTSX02005220.1:14630-112751 GCA_014839935.2 Entomophthora muscae | reverse complement strand
GAGTGTAGGTGTTGGAATACAATATTGGGTGTTTTGGTTGCGTCAGGAACTTGGAGGTGGGATCAGGACTCCTTGTTGTTCTGAGGGGGTTGTACTGTTTGGTTGGTATGAGGATATTGTTGAGGGCAGTGAATCCCGTGGGGGCGTCCTGACCTGCTATGTATTGTCTCCAGCCAGTGGGGAGTGCCGTATGTGGGTTCTTTTTGTGGGAGGAATTTTTCCTTCTAGTTGCATAGGTGAGGATACCCTACCTGTGCTACCAGTGTTGTGTATATGCTTCTGGAAAGTATAATAATGGGATAGAGGAGAAAATTAAGAGAATGATACTTTATTTGATATGGAGAAGAAGATTATATAATATTATGGAAAACCACATACTATCCAAGTATGTCATGGTAGTCATGGGGCTTGTCTGGGTAATGTTCCACTTAGGATTTGAAATGTTTGATCCCTTTATTAGATGGTCAATTAATAAGGGTGCCACCAACTTAATGATTAGTCAGGAAATCACTTGGGGAATTACTTTCCCAAGAGGGAGTAATTGAAGATGTTGCAACAAGATTCATTTATGCCTTTTGATATTTGATATTTATGTTGTCTGTTTCAGTTGCTATTATGGTTTATTTTTGGATCAAGTTTATAGCTTTTGTGACTGAGTTCAATGTGTTCTTAAAAACATAGTAAACATAGTAGCTTTGATTTGTGACTGAAACTCATTTGTTCTAGTGCTTGGTATATTTGTTGTTGAATCATAATACATTTGTTCCCAGTTTACATAGGTTGTTGTGTCAATGGATTTTTTTCCAAATAGCACACATTTTCTGTGGAGTTAGCTTCTATCTCTATCTAAAAAATTGAAATTGGTTGCATGAATGAACCTATATGTTCTGAAATGAACAATTTTTGTTTATCTCAACAGGTTGTAAAACTAATTTATTAAGAAAAATATTTTTTATTTAAAATACACTTTTTCAGCCATATATCAGTCTTTTCAAACAGCTTTCATGTGTGGGGCTGTAACACTGCCAATAAAATTTTGACCATATTTAGATTAAATACATTTTATTTAAAATAAAAAGCATGTTTCAACTATAGATAAAGCAAGTAGCATTACATCTTATATCAAAGAAAAAATCCCAAGAGCCATTTTGATGAAATTTATGCTCTTCTTATCAAAAATACTACAATATTTATACTTTTGGCATATAAAAGCTTTTATGGCATCTTATAATACAGTAAAAAGCATATTTTAGCTTTAAAATTAGTTAATGGTTGTGGGACATATTGAAGGTTAGGCATACTTCTGTTGAAGAGCTGGATGTACAGGTGTTCTGGCTACTGCCAACCCACTTAACATCCAGCCATTGCCCAATTTGGTGCCTTTTCAATATGCAGTTTGACACACTGGAAATGGCAACAAGCAAATATCACATGACTTTCCAAGTATCCAGCAACTTGAACCCATCCTGCACATGACCATCCTTATCTTTGATCTGACTTAAATCCCCGTCATAGCAGATACTATATAAGTCTAAAGTATTATCCAATGAAATATACTTCTCTTCTTAAATTCCATATCCAAAGCTTCCTCACAAGTTGCTCCTCATCACTTGGGTTTTTAATACAAGTATTAAAATGTCATTCATGACAATGATGGGTGAAAAGGTTTCACTGTAGCAGGACTTTGCGGCATCCCTGAACAACGCCCAGGTAATTTCTATTTCTTGACTGGCCCAGTTGATGAACTAGACTGCAGCAGGCTCTGTAAGGCGGCCTGAAGCAGTAGAAACCCACATGGCTCAGGTAATTGACAGATACAGAGGCAGGTTTTGGTAGAGTGGAGCCAACTGACATTTCAGCTCCTTTGGCACCTCCCACAAAGGATTTAAGCTGTAGGCTGAGCATGCGCTGAGAGAGATCCAACTGGGGCAGGATGACACTTGCATTACGCTGCCCAAGACAGAGTCAATTATACATGCTTGTAAGTACCAGTTGATCTTGATATATGACATACCTGTTGGGGATGTCCCCCTTGGGGATTAGCAGGAAGGTCTCTTGATGGGGAGTAGCTGTACGGCCTGTACTCTGTCCTTTCTTGAGGGGAATTTTTTCTTTAGGTATTTTGTGAACCTACTGCTGCTACCACTGTTGCAACTGAACCAATGAGGATTCAGTATTTGAATTGGGGAAGACAACAGTCTAATAGAAAGGATAGGAATGATAAGAATAAGGTGTTGTTTATTATGGAATACTGTGATTGATATACTGTATGGGGACAGCTACTGGGCCACAAGGGGGTGGCATGTTCCATCTAAGGTTTAAAGCCAAGGAATAACTTGTGTGGGATCAGCAGGTCAAATTAGTAGTACTCCTAATTAGGAGAAAGTGCCTGCTATTTGAATTTGCCATCAGATTGGTTCATGTTATTAGATACATCAAGGGGCAACTCATTGAGCGCCCCCTGTATATTGTAAGATAGGTTGGCAGGCAAGTTCAGAAACTTGGTTGCAACATTTAACACTTGGAGTCTGGGATCACTGTATTCTTGCATTTTGGGGATTTAGTGTGAGGAATGATAATTCTGCCCCTCTTAAAACCCAATACTTGGAGTAGGGTTTGAGCCCTGGTCAAGACTGCCTGCAGGCTGCCAGCCCTTAGGACCAGGGGCCAGGACGCCCATGTTTTTTGGGATCAAACTCTCCCTGATCCAAACTGTTAATGCTCTTGAAGATAGGACTGTTAGCAAAGACTTACTAACAATGGCATCTAGAAAAAGACACAATGATTTACCTAATAGAGGCAAGGAGGCTGCTGTTATTGGCTTAATGAGTCTGATTTCTACCTTGGTAATCAATTAGAATCCCACACCTGAAAGAAACATGGTCTAGAGGGCCGCCCCCAAAGAATATTGTTCCAAAACAGAATATTTGAGCTACCCTTCTCAAAGATCCAGACAATTAATACCCTTCCTGTGCCAGTGCCATTTTGCCGCTCCAAAACCTGGGTTACATGCCTGTCTAAACTCCCATTTCCTGACCAACTAAATTCCATTCATTAGGATTAAAGTCTGATAGCAGGGTACTACATAAGCCATTAGAGCCTGAACCAGGATTTATTGCCATTTTTTAATGATGGGCTATGAGATAATTGTATTCCTAAGTATTATCATATTTTATCTTAGTTATCTGCAAATTCAACCCAATTCTTTGTGCCTGCTTGCCCCTCTGCCTGCAAGTTTTTGTCCTCCAGGTGCCCCCTTTGTCCCTGTTTACTTCAACAAGTATCTGTTGAAACCCAATTACATATAATTTATCACTTACAACATCCTAGCACAAAATCCCTTGGCCTGAACTAAATAGGAACCAGATTTAAAAGAAATGGTTCTTGGTTTATTACTGATCCCTGGCTTTTTAAAGATAAATTTAACTTCTTCCCTGCCTACCAACTGGACATGAAGCCACCTCTTACCCCCAAACCAATGCCTTTTTCTACCTCTGAACTCCCCCTAGACTATTCCAATAAGTTTTTGGGAATAGTGTAATTCTCCCTTTCTGGGGTGATTGACACTATTGTCTTGGCTTCTGGCCTGTGGTCTTGGGTAGAAAATCTATGTTGTACCTCTTTAAGTTAGCACTGATCCTATGATAAGCTCTGCCTACCTAGCTTGCGGCCTTCCTAATCCCAGAAAATGATGAGCTGGTTGCCCAGGGTTGGTTTCCTTCTGTAGTGCTTGACATGGTCTGTGTGTAGCTCAACTTTGTGTACCATATATTTGATTATAGGTTGCCCTTGTTTTTGTGTGATAATTTCATATTATACTGAACAACTTTGGTGCACACTTCTCAGAGCATAGAACCCATAATAAAAAATTGGATGCCCAAGAGTCAATTTTTTCCTTCTTGGGATCCTGATTTTGTTGTGTGAATTTTTGTGCTTTGTGCGTGATATAAGTGTTGTGTATTTAGTTTGAATTTCTGCCCACTGCAGCCTGTATCTTCTTTTGTATGTATCAAGTTGTTCATTTAATGCTATATTTTTTCATGCACAGCTTTAGTTTTCTCTGAGGTAAATTTTGTTCCTCCATCTCAACAGCTCTTAAAAATACATTTCAGTGTCAGGGCCCAAATTATTCCTGAAAATGCTCTTAGCTATACTAGGCTTCTCAAATTTTTGCTAAGCCCAGCATTGATCAAATTATATCAAAAGCAGGGAGGAATCTAGTGCACAACTAAATATTGAGCTGCTGGCATGTTGATTGGTTAAAAAATCAAATAATACATATATAAATGGGTTTCAGATATCCAACCCTTCTAGTGAAACTCTGTGTGAAAACTATAGATGACTGAATATCTATGATGATCAGCCATACTAATGTTAGATCAGTGTTAACCCCATAATAGGATAACCATATATCACTAGAGCAAAAAGATTGAGTTGGTATGGTTATTGTGGGAATTTACTTCTGGTAGATCTTTATTACCACCATTTATTGCCAGCAAATCCCTCCTGTACCAATTTTCTGCCAGAAAATCTTGTTGCCTGTCAGGATTGACAATTCTCCCCCTCTGGAACCCCAGGCCCAAGAGCGGGAATTGAACCCTGAACCTGGACCCCCTGGGCCGCTGGGCCTATGGACTGCAGGACCGCCCGCCCACCCATATTTTTCTGGGATCAAGCCCCCGCAAGCTGACACCAAAGATGATGGCCCAAATGGTGAAGCAAGCCAAACCAAAGGAGTCATTGCCCCAAATGGAGGAGTAATCAAGGCACATAATGGAGGTGACAAAATTCCTACCATTAGCTTCATGAGCTTGAAGTCTACACTAGTGGCCAATCAAGAGCCATCCCCAGAAGGAGGCACAGGCCCGCGGCCCAACCCCATGACCACAACTCTAGAGCATGATAATCAAGTAACCAATTCAAGATTTTTGACCAATGAAAGAACTCCCGGCCCAAGTGCCATTTTGCTGCCTTTGAACCCAAGCACCCAGATCCCTGGTCCCACCTCCCCCAATGCCCTGATGAACCCCCCCATGGAAAATATTAAGTTTGGAAGTGGGGTGCTATATAGACCAAAGAACCCTGCACTCTAAACTTATTGCCATTTTTGAATAAAGGTTATGTTACTTTGGCTTATACAGCTACTGCCATATTTTGTATTTGCTGTCTATCAGTTCAGTTTGAGATCTCCTGGCCCTCCTGCCCCTCCGTCTGCAGTTTTCTGTCCACCTGGTGTCCCCTTTGGGCCTGTTTATTTTACTGATTATCCCTTGAAGCCCAAGTACAAGGATTATACACCAGAGAAAATCCTCAAACTTGACCTGCTAGCCCGCATCCAGTCCACTATTAGATACAACTGTCAAGGCCTGTGGATATTCTCTACACCAAAACTATTTAGAGGAAAATTCAATTATCTCCCGGCCTACAATATCTACATAGAACCGCTTGTAACACCCAAACCAATGCCAGCCTCTTCACCTGACCTTCCAACCAACCATACCAACAAGCTTTTTGGTATAGTGTACAACACCCTCATGGGGGTGGTGGACATCATCATACTGGCCGCCGGCCCATGGTCTTGGGTGGAGAAGTCTGCTTCCTAACTTCTAAAGTTAGCTCCTCTCTTGTGTTGGGCATTGCCTGCAAAAAACCTGGCCCAAGTTACCCCTGAAAATAACAGACCAGCCGCCCAAGACTGGATCCCTGACATTACCCATCATTTCCTGCTAGTAAATCCATTTGGCTGCCATTTTCTGCCAGCAAATCCTTTTGGCCCCCAAGACATGGTCACTTCAAGGTCTCTGTCATAGTGGACGCAACAGTTATCCTACATCACTTTAAGCATATTTTAGAGGATTTACTGCTGTTAAGTCCTTCTATCCAAACCAAATTAAAGTTGCTTACAGCCAAACCAAGAATTATCTTCTGGTAGATCTGACCTTTCTGTTACCAGCAAATCACTATAAAATCCCACCAAAAGATACAGGTCCATACTTCCCTATCAGGCCAGGCATCAACCACTACTGCACAAAGAAGCTATACCTCCCCCTTGAGAAAGAGCCTTCACTAAAAAAGAGAAGATGGTCTCTACAGAAAAATTTAATGCCCAGCTAAAAATTTCTTGGCTCTGTGGCACAGCTAATCAGTTTATACTAAGTAACCAGCTGCACCAAAAGAAGCACAATCCTGCCTCTTTCCAGACATTCCACCCCTGGGGAAACTAATTGGGTCCTGTAAGCCAGCTGATTATGATCCCAGAAAGAACTAGAGACCCAATATTAGACAGGGCAACCTGCATGCACCCAGGGATATTTACAGTACCACTTGAGGGATTCATACATGACTTACTTAATCCCCCAAATTCCTTCATGAGAGCTCTTGTAAGCCAATGGGGCCAGAGAGCTGTAAAATTAATATAGTCATAGCTAGCTCATCCTCATTCCAACATATTTAAGCAGAGGGTATATAACAATCCCTTACATCACGCACAGGCTAGCAGCATAGCATACAGCTATGAATAAAAAGACAATAACCCAGCCATCTTTGTGAGCTGTACAGAGGCTGGGATAATTGAGCAGATTTATTCCAGGAGTTCAAGCGCTCAGGATGTTTTGACTGGGCAGGTGACTTGTACAGGTATTGGTGAACACAAAAGTCCCCCTTCACTTTCTCTGGCAGCACTTGGCATTGCCAAACATGGGCTGGCACTTATCCCTAAGGCTTCTGGATCCCAAATGGCCTCCTGTCACCTGAATCATCTCTGCTAGGTCTACTGGGACCAATACTCTAGTATATAGTCACCATCCTTCTACTAGTAAGCCATGTTATCTTTGTCCTTTAAACTTGACCTTGGATCTTCAACACGTATATTCCACCTGTTGGGAAGGTTTATCCTGTTTATCCAATCAGCCAGGCTTAAAGCCAAAACCTCAGGCCATGTGTATATAAGGCATTGAGCTGAGTTCTCTGTTATGCCAAAAAATTAGGCACAGCTCAACAATTTAAACACATTAAATAATTGGAAATCCATCAACCTATCTCCTGACCAAACTGGCAGATATGATTGGCTCCAGAGCCTAAAACTTGATTTTGGATCAAACCCTGACCCAGAAACATTTCTGAACTCCCAGAAGGCACAAAGGTTAAAATTGAGCTCCAGAATAACTAATCACTGCCCAACCATCAAGCGGCAGCCAAAGAGATTCAGGGATTGAGATGACTGATAATATCTGTCATGGAATTGGGGGCTGAGGAGATCCCCTCCTGATCCATTTGGAACTTTGGGGTGATATATAACAGAGTGTTGCAACCGAGATTATCCCCTTGTCCACCAATGTATCTCACAATGCACAGAAGTCACATGAATGTGACAGAAATTGTGGGATAATCAGAAGTTGTCTCCATGTGGTGGGGGATCACCCACCAAATCCACATAGTGTCACGGTAAGTTCCATAATGCCGGATATTGTCCGTCCAAGTAAGAAGACACGGAAGGCCAGAAAACCTGTATCAAAATTGACCAAGCAAACGGATTTAAACCAAATGGTAAATCAAAAATGGGTCACGGCTGCTCCAGTATGCCAGCTGAAACTAGCTCCCCCTTGTAAACTGACGTTGATAAATCAACATAATATGAGGGTCACCCAATATAAGCTCATTAATTGGCATGGTTGTCAGAAAATGGTCACACAAGGGTTCTTTGCAACCTGGACTAGATACTTACTTGAAGATGCCAAAGAAATAGAAGATCAAGACTCAGGTGGTAAGCTTAGTCAATTTTTCTGATATATATTAAATAATTTTCCCTTTTTCAACTCTAAGAGTTGAGTCCTCCTAAATTTACTCAATAAAAATCAATTATCCCAAGTTCTAATTTTAAATTTTAAAATGCATCCTGTGCTTGGGTTGTTGTTGTATATCCTGTAAAATCTGATTCTGAACAGAATCATTTCAGGAAGATGGGGCCCAGCATTGGGAACTTTGTTGTTGGCGCCGCAAAAAGTTAATTTCATGCCAGCCAATTTTGTAGCTCCTCCCTCCATTCCTGAAGATAAAAATTGGGTCACTTCTCAATGCCCAGAATTCTACGCTGAAGATGCATTGATGCTTTCCCAGGTCATTTATCTTGGTTTACTCTGGTTAGGATTGATTGTTCTACTTAATCCTGGAGTTACATTTGAAAAATTCACAAAAAAATCTGAAGCCGCGTTGGTGGTTAATCATCAATTCTATGTGGATTTGGGTGGTAATTCCCCATCATTTAGAAACAACATCATATTATCCAGTTATTTCTGTCACACATAGAGTTAATGATTAACCACCAACACAGCTTCAGATACCGTTTTGTGAAATTTCCAAATGAGACACTAGGGTTAAGTAAAATAATTAATCCTAACCAAAGTAGTCCAAGATAAATAGCCTGTGAAAGCATCAGAGTATCTTCAGAATAAAATTCAGGACATTGAGATGCAACACAATTTTCAGTTTCAAAGACAGGGGGACCACTCCAAGATTTGCAGGCATGGAATTAACATTGGGAGGTGCCAACAGCAAAGTTCCAACTGCAGGGCCCCATCTTCCAGTAATGATCTGGCTTATAATCAGATTGTAGGGAATGTAGCGCAACAATCCAACTACAGGATGCATTTTAAAAATGTAAATTAGAACAAGGGATATATGATTTTTATTGAGTAAATTTTTGGGGGACTCACCTCTTAAGAGTTGAAACAGTGAAAATTATTCAATATATATCAAAATTTGACTAAGCAATACCGCCTGGATCCTGGGCTCCTATTTCTTCCACAATGACAAGTAAGTAACTGGTCCATTTTGTAAAGAACCCTTGAATGACCCACTTCTGATGATCATGCTGATAACTAAGATCATATTGGGTGACCCTCAAATTACGTCAATTTATCAACATCAGCTTACAAGGGGATTTCAGATTCAACCTGTAAACTGGAGAAGCTGTAACCTGTTTTTGATCAACTGTTTGATTCAAGTCTTTTAAATTGGTCAATTTTGTTAAAGGTCTCCTGGATTTGCAAGTCTTTTTACCTGGCTGAATAATTCCTGGCATTATGGAACTTACTGTGACAATGAAGAGTTTCCCCCTGATGTGGCTAACGGTATGGATCAACCTGAACACAATGATGAATTGTGGGCACTATCACCTAACTAGGAGATTTGCTGGTTCAACATGCTGATCCCTCCCTCAAGTTATTCCCAACCAGAACCTTAAATGGAGCACACCACTATGCCACCCCCTGGGCAATTTTGACTCTTAAATATAGTATATCAGCCTCATTGTTCCTAAAATAAACACATCACATTCTTATTATTGTCCTTGCTGTGGGGTTCCTGTCTGCCAGTCCCCAAGTGTGTCCTGGATCATAGCCAGGGACCAGCTGGAAGGGGTTTTCATTCTCTAGTAAGGGGAAAACGTATCTCAGAAATATGTATAGGGGTTGAAATGGGCTTTTATTCACTCTCAGAAGGAAGATCCCCTTAGAAACCTTCTGGTATACAGCCCAGGGGGTCAAGGAAACAATATGGATTTGCCAATACTTGGAGTCCTCCAACAACATCTTGGACTCCTTGTACTTGGTCTTGGACTCCTGCACCTAAGTCTTGGATGTCTGCCCCTTAGACTTGAACTCCTGCTCCTCAAATGTGGACTCTGGCTCCTTGGAATTAATCTTCTGCGCCGCGCTTAGGAACCAGCTCCTTATTCTTGGGCTCCTGCTCCGTTATCTTGGGCTTCAGCTCTAACCAAGCTCCTGCTGGTGATCAAAAGGCTTCCAAAACCTCTTGGCAGAAACTCAAGAGACCCAGAAGTGTCCTCTCAAAGACCTGGAACAACCTCCAAAAAGACCGTCAAAAGACCCTGTAACTTTCCAGCCAGCCACCCTCTTATAGTGTCCTTTTCCCAACGGTTCCGCCTTCAAAATGGCTTTCTTCTGAAGCTTAAACCATTGCCGCTCACTTTTCCCTATAATAACTTAAGCTTACATACTTACTTTCTCAAAAGCTTAAAGTATTAATATGCTATTTCCTTGCTTATACTTTAAGCTTTTGGCTTCCAACCAATCATTTTCATCAGGAAACCTGCCAGAACGCAAACAATGAATGCAGAGCACAGAAATAGACCATTTATGATGTTCCAACGGGATCCAACTAGGAAAATAATTTCCACATCTCAAACCGCTCAAATTGACAACTCTTCACACACCAAAGCGTTAACCAGTCCATTATTCTGGCACCATTTCTTCCTACATTCAACCCAAACCCATTTAAATAGTAGAATACTATTTAAATTGTTCTTTCTGGACCTCTTCAACGTTTCCCCCATATATTTACAAATATAGTAAAATCCAAGGAAAGCGTCCCACCAAAACAACCTTGTATCCCGCTCTCATAGCAACATACCTTTGTCTATCCTAGGAACTTAATAAATAAATATCTTACCCAAACTTCTATCCACATTCCTTCTTGATTTTCATACTAAACCAAGGCAAAATATTCCACATCTTCTCACTTTGGCAAATTGATTTGGCAAAATCTTGGCTCATTTCTTTGGACCACTAGTTCTTCACCATCATCTTCTGGTCCTCCAGCCAGCTTTCTTCAACAACAGTCACTAAAATTTCACTTGGCTAACATAATCCCCGCCTGCAAACCACCAAACATGTGGATCATCACACTTGCTATTTGGACTGTTGTCTTCCCCAATCTAAATATTGAGCTATCATCAGTTCAGTTGCAACAGGAGGGAAAAAGAACCTTCCTCTCTGGTGATGTCAACAGAATCAGCTAATCATATACAGTCAGAGTGTTTTGCTATTTCAGAAGTCCACCATATTTTTACATCCTGTTATCTGATAGTGCTGTCAAGCCAAGATGAAAAACAAGTCAAGTTGTACCCTTGGCAAGCTGAACTTAAATCTTGTGATCCTCCTAAACTATACACCTTGAATCTCTCAGGCTAAACAGGTTAAGCCAAGAAGTTGCTCCTTTGATCCAGCCCTATTTCTTCCAGAAGAACCCTTCTTCACTACTGCTAGCTAATGTAAAAGGTTCCCGCCTCCTAGTCCTCCTCAGTGAGCCCTTGAGTTTCCCTGCTATCTTGAAGTCTAAAATAGCAGCTCCTGCTAAAGAACACCTTCTCTCTGTTGTCACACCTTATCATTACTACAGCAAACTATACCTTGCCTATGTGATTATTTGGGGATTTTCAAGTAAGTAAACTCTCATATGAGAGCTCTGTGTCCTTGGGCAACTGCAGTTAGTTACTTAGTACAGTAGTTTTAAAAGCTATGGCAACAACCAAAAATTCTTCAGATTTAAACAAAATAATTTCAGATTTAAATGAAATCCAAGTTGCGCAAGATTCAGGATTCAATTAATTTAAATATTTTTGGTTAATAAATGAACTGTCAAACCAAAAACAAAATTTCACTAGCCCATCATACAAAATTATATCAAACATCAAGCGGTGTAGTTCAAACCACAAACAAAATGAACTGACACAACAACTGAAATGGATGGATGCTATTCCAGAGTATATTATAATCCAAGCAGGATTCATATGAGGCACCAACAGAAGGACTAAAAAGAAACAAAATTTGAGCAACCTAGAAGCAAGATTACACAAGCATGAAACAAAATAAACTCACACAAGATGTTTAGTATGAGCAGCCTAAAATAGAAAAATAACATGTTAACAGCCAATCAACAGCTATCCAATTTAGGACCAGAGGCATTTTATCCATTTTCATGGCTCCAGATTTGTATGAAAAGGTTTTGAGAACCTTCCAAATATGGACTTGAGATTACAATAAAAATAATTCATTAAATTTTAAAATTTCTACTTTTAGTGATTTTATCCTAGGTTTTTTTACAATGGTTTTTACAAGCAATATCTTCAACTGTGTTAGCAGCCAAGCCAGCAGCAGCCAAGCCAGCTGCAATGGAGGCAAGGCTCAGAACGTAGAGGCATCTGTTTACACCCAAGCCTTTGAGGCGGGTAACAAGGAAGCTGACCTGTACCTTACCACTGACCCCTATGGCTTTGACTTGTTTGAGAGTCACTTAGCATCTAGCTCTGCCCCTCCTCCCACACCCACCCCTGCACAAGCTGCCCGTCAACTAACCAATCAGGATGGCAACCCTGATTTGGAACATCTTTCAGCCACCAGCCAACCTGCTCCCTCCTCAGCCAATCAGGCTTCAGCTCCCCTGGCCCAGCGCCCCAAGCAACAAATCATCACCACCCAAATTCTTCAGGAAATTGTGGCACTCAATGTCATGAACCGCCATGACCTTATTATTTATAAAAATTGCATTTTAACTACTTGGGCTGATAGAGAAGATTCTTTCTGTCAAAACGAGCCCTTGATGGTCTCTCTAGGTGAACTAGTTCAGAAGTTAATTTGATTTGAATATTTAGTCTGGGAGAACTCACTGATACGTCCTAAAAAGAAAATGTGATTAGGTATCAGGCCTACAAAGACAACAATCAACGCTGTGCGGACAAATACTAGTGTATCTCAGCTGATACTGATTGGATTTGGACGTTTTTACGCTCAAATTGAAGTCACAAAGCAGGAGCTTTGATTTGGACTATTTTTAGACAATAAACAGAAGCAAAGCATGAAGTTCAAAGATTCTCAAAGGAATATGATGCCATACAATCAGCTGATGTCTCAGACTCACAGAATAAGCCCCCATATAAAGACCCAAGAACCTCTGAGAATGATCTGGAAGAATCAGATCAAATGGTATAAAAAGAGCCTGACTTCTCTCCCCTTCATTTGTGGTCATTTTTGGTCCTTGAAATAAATAAATCAAATACATCCAATCTTCAATTTTATAGTTCAGAGTCAGAAGCCCTTGGGCCCTGACACTCAACCTGCAGGGTCTGTCCTGAGATCAGATTGCCGCCCAGTTGCAATTTACCTGATCCATCATAATGCGGGAGTTCAACAACCTAATGAATAAGGGGAATCTGATTGGAACGGCCAAGAAGCCAAAGAAGGCCACGGAGTCCCAGATAACTGAGGCCTACCCAATAATGCTTGACCTCCTCCAGTGGGACCCCAAGCTTCCCTTGACCCAGGTCTGGAAGCAGCTTGCGCATCATAACATATGGGTCTCCAAGAGCATGGTGCAGCTCTGGATGTATGGGAAGGTGGCTTCCATACAGGTTCTTACCAATTTTGCCGGCAACCAATGGGATTGCGCTGAGAATTCCCCGTATGATCCCGCCATTGAATCCACCCTGGTCCGTTGCTTGATTAGTCTATCAGATGATGTCATTTTCATCTCCTACTACAAGCTATTGTTAGCTTTTGATGATTTTGGCACCCAAGGAAAAGCCGCCACCAAGAATGGAAGGAAGAAGGTCAAGAAGGGGACTTTCATTGGTGCATTTCTGGCTGTTTCAGCCAAGGGTTTTGTCTACTATTGGACAAACCCTGGTTTCATCAATGGGTACTCATACGGCCACATCCTCGGTGGATTGCTAGACTCCTGGGATGGCTCAAATTCCAAATACTGGGTTTTCTTGAGCCACCAGATAGAGGGAAGCTCCACTGCCCTTGAGGCCATCCAGGGATGCAGGCACCAGGCCTCAGTTTACCCTGCCGGCCATGCTGACGTCCATCTGGGAGATGTGGTCTTCTTTAACATGGGGTCCACACTACAGAAACGCCGCCCTCAGGCTTTCAACAACCTCTATCTTGGGGTCCTTGATCACAATTTTCTCTTTGGTTGCCAAATGGTGGCTGACTTGTTTTCGCAAATGGTTTTCCATGTGAACATGGGCAGCCAAATAACGTAAGGATAAGCGTCTCCCACCCCGTGCCACAGCCACTTACCAGACCATCCAGCCAATGACTGACAAGGAGTACAATGAGCGGTATATGGCGGCCATCACACGCAATCCTCCTGCCTCCACCCCCGCCACCAACACCCCCCACCTGTAAACCCAACCCATCCAATCCCAGACTCCCCAGACCAGCATTGCCTCTATGTCCTCCTTTCTGCGCCATTCTGCCTACTAGGCATCACTCTTCCCCGCCCCAATAAACCCCTGTCACCAAAAAATTTCTATTTATATTATCTTTTTTTGAATTTCAATTGTTCATGTTCTCTTTGTTTATAGTTGGTTTTATTCTTTATGTTCAGCTTATTTCTATAAAATCATATATTCACTAAGGTGTGTATCTAGATCCTGAACACAGTTATTTTTAGCACCCAACCATAGCCCCTTGTGAAAGCATTAACAACAATTTGGTGATCAGCTAAATTTGAATTAGAAAATTATAGGTTAACTTTTTTTATATAAATTTGTTACTGATCTGAATTCAAAACCTTAATGATAAACTTTAAGCCAATCAGGATTCAGGTGATAAAGTGATTGTTGTGACATAAAAGGGCATTTAATAATTCTTTGATGCATGTGTGCTAATTAATATGATTGGCTGGATGTTTTGCCATTGTACGCCATTGTTGCTGTGGCAAGTTGTTTATGGACTAGTGCCCAATCAGCTGCTGGGTTAGCACTAGTCCATCAACAACTCACCACAGCAACAATGGCGCACAATAGCAAAAGATCCTGCCAATCATATTAATTAGCACACATGCATCAAAGAATTATTAAATGCCCTTTTATGTCACAACAATCACTTTATCACCTGAATCCTGATTGGCTTAAAGTTTATCATTAAGGTTTTGAATTCAGATCAGTAACAAATTTATATAAAAAAAGTTAACCTATAATTTTCTAATTCAAATTTAGCTGATCACCAAATTGTTGTTAATGCTTTCATAAGGGGCTATGTCAAATGCTAAAAATAATATGGTAATCAAGGAAACAATGCCAACACAAAGCAAACAATGCATATTGAGATGAGCGTAAAACATATACACAATGGGTAAAAAGATGGGATAATGTGATAAACGGGAAAACAAAAAGGAATAAACAAAGAGGCAACAGTATCAAAATAATACAGAATTTATTGGGGCAAAAGCTATAAAAACATATGGAAAGGTTAGTAAAAAAAATAAAGTGAGAGAACTTGAAAAGCTGCTAAAAGACCTCAACTTGGCGATTGCCAAAATTAAAGAGATTGACTGCAAGGTCAAAGCAAGAGTTAAGTCTGCCGTCCTTGAAGGGGACAAAATTGAAAAGGTGTCCACCAAAGCACTCATGGCCAAGATTCCAGACACCCCTGAAACAACAATTAAGCAACTTTAAAATGTCCAGAAGCATGTTGTGGAAGGCCTTCAATCCAAGTCCTTTGCCCTCTCTGTGCTGTCCGTCTGAACAGATAACCCAGAAATGTATGACCACCTAAGACCCGCAAACGTACCCAAACAGATGACACTGAGCAGCCAGCACAACTGGTTACACCAAAAATAGCAAAGCCTGCCAAGGCTGCAGGCAAGGAGGAGACTGCAGAAGGTAACCTAAAATAATGATTAATAAAAATTTCCAAATACTTACCTTTTTTTAGAAGAAATTGATGATGAACTCCGCTGGGTCCTGGTCCCCTTTGTCCCTGCCACATTCTATGCCAACTACACAACTCATGTGGCCAAGCAGCTGTATCTGTCCCCCTTGTCTTGCGGGAGCTTGAAGACCATATTCACGGGTCCTTTCCTATGTCCAGGGAGGCATTGGCTGGGCTGACGCATGGAGAGGGGGCATCCAAGTGGGCAGTTACTGCCTACAAGGATGCCCAACTGGTCCGCCTGGACCTGGTATCACTCAGTGGAGTTTACTGTGTAAACTCCATTGAGCTTGTTTGTGACGTCCTGGTGACGCGCCCATTCAAGAATGTACCAGAGATGGGCCAGGCTCATGCGGCTGCTTGCTTCTGCTTCCTGGTGGAGCACACCCTGTCTTACTTGCTGGAGAATTTCGGGCGCGCGGTAGAAAAACTGGCTGTTGCAGATGCAACAGCCATGAAGAAGACTAAAATCCTCCTGGCGGACTTCAGGCTGGCCTGGAGTGCCAACGAGATGGGGGTCCCAGAAGCTATGGATCTTACCTTTGGCAAAACAAAACACGAGAAAAAAATAAGCGCAGTATACAATAAGCTGTGTGAGTTTACAGAAGTCTTTGCTGGGCAAAGGCTTCACCTCATTGTTTACCTGGGGTTTCTCTTTTACTTCAGGATGGGTGTGTTGGTTGAGGACCTGGACGGGGTCCTTCTGGGGATTGACAAGGCCAGGCTCTCCCTGGATGGGAAGAAGGTCCCCCCAGGTACGACTTGGTGGATCACGTCATCCAGGACGCCTTGGTCCTGGCTGGCATCTTTGGGTTTGCAGCCCCGCCAGAAAAGCTGCTCCTCCATTCCCACCTCACCATCCTCCCTTTTATCAGCAGGCAAGAATATTTTAACCAGGGTGTATCCACTGTCCACAGTGTGGCAGTGGAGGTTATGCTCCACCTCCATTGTGGGGTGGGTACATACCACCAAACTCACTATAGGCAATCTTAATAAATTCTCTCTTCCAAATAATTCCATTGCAATTTATAATATTTTTATTATAATAAATTTTTCTAATTCTTATTTTAGCAAATGAGATCTGCAGAATATATCCCAGAGAAGGTCTTAATAAAAGCATAATAATATATTTCAATAAAATCTACTTCTGATTTAGACACATTACATTAACTTTTTTTGATTATTATATTTATTTTCCAAATGTGATATTAATGTGTTTGTGTAATCCAGTATCAAGCGTTTGGGATACCCTTAGATGGCATAATAAAATAATATACAATAAAATAAATAAATTACTTACATCTATTGATGGATCTTCTGAATGTGATTGCGGGCGTA
This sequence comes from Entomophthora muscae, assembly GCA_014839935.2. Classification (NCBI taxonomy): domain Eukaryota; kingdom Fungi; phylum Entomophthoromycota; class Entomophthoromycetes; order Entomophthorales; family Entomophthoraceae; genus Entomophthora; species Entomophthora muscae. The sequence continues at coordinate 95,898 of QTSX02005220.1, read as the reverse complement.
GAAACATCTAAATATAAAATGATAATTAATAAATGTTGAATAATAAATTAGAGAATATAAAAAAATTGGACACACTAAGCCTTTAATTGATTGGCTGTTTGGCTAGGCATGCGGGAATGAACAAATCAGCGTGGCCATAGAATTTGGCCACGGTCTCAGCTGGGAGGATATGGATCCCAGCCTGCAGAAAATCAAACAGGTCCTCAGTCCCAGTTGGGGTGCCTCGCTTGACAACTCGCTTGAGCCACCCAAAGACTTCCTCAATGGGATTTAGGAAGAGCAAATAGGCAGGGAGGAAGAGCAAATAGGCAGGGAGGAAGAGCAAATAGGCAGGGAGGAAGAGAAGGCACATATTTGCCGTGGCCAATTGCTGGGGGCCCACTGCAATGCTTGTGTCAATTGATGGAAATTCTTCAAGAATATCAGCCACCTTGTGGAGACCAACGTTGTCCAACACAATTACGTTGGTGAAGCCCAGGCTTGTGCGCCTCAGGTGCTCCTGGACCAATCAGAGAAATGACAGGAAGGTCCGGCTATTGTGGGAGCCTAGTATCATTTGGTAGAGCTCATCCCCCTTTGGACCAAGGAGAGCCACCATTGAATAGGCTGTGGTGCAGACTGCAGCACGCCGAGCCACCCCGTCATTGGAGCCTCTGGGGACATACCCATACTCATTGTGCATCAACAAGGCAAATGCTGATTTGTCAATATAGTAAAATTTGACTGACCCCTTGTCTTTGAGGGCAGTATACGCCTCTGTGTAGTTTTTCTGGGTCTTGATATTGGCTGGGCTGTTCTGATTGTATGGGGATACCCCAAGTTTTTTCCAGGAAAATCACATTCCCTTGACCAGATGATAGTAAAAGGAAATTGAGGCCTCAATCCCAAAAGCAGACTTGACCATAGCCTGTATATTTGCCAGTTCAAGATGGCAGTCCCGGGTGATCCACTGGCGGATTGCCCATTTGTGCTCCTTGGTGAGCATAGTGGAAACGCGCAAGGATTTCTCCGCGGCAAGGACTCAGCCAGTATCAATGAACTTGTTGAAGGTCTTGCTGGCGTAGTTGGGATCCATCCCAACAAGGGCCGCAGCTACCTTGTAGTCACCCAATTCCTGCATTAGCTTAAGCAGGATGATGTGTTTGATGCCGGGGATGCGCTTCTGGGCAGGCTTTGTGGGTTCAGACAAGCCAGGATCCTGATTAATGACAGGCTTGCAAGGCATGGGCACCTTGTTGTAGAAGGCTGCAACTTTCTTTAGCACCAGCTGTCCCTCATTGGTTTGGTAGAACTGGGGCTCCTCGTCATCCTCCTGATTGCCATCACTGATGTAGAGCTCATAGCTAGTATCAAGTACAGGCTTCACCTTCTCCAGCATGGCTGACGGGATTGACTCTTGCTGGTACACAATGTTGAACACATACAAAGTAAGTTCTATCTCCTTGTTTCTAACTTTCTTTGTAGTGGTGACCTTGGTTGGCTTCCGGGTCAGCTTTGGGACCCAAGGGTTGATGCTCCGCACCCTAGCAGCTTGTGCTCCTTGAACCAGCTGTGTTAGTGCAGCGTCACTATGGAACTCTCTTCTCCTGCCTCCCTCCTGAGTAGGCACTTGTGTTGTACTAAGTCTATTCTTTGACCCGCGGGGGTGATTGTGACTGCGGCGCACAACGGGTGCAATGATAGTGAGTTGTTGTGTTCCTTCCATTTTTAGAATTTAATAAAATATTAAATAAAACTTAATTAAGTTACTCTCTAATTTTAATTTTTGCTTTTATCTGTTTATGGATATTCAATTATTATTTTTTCCCACCCAATATCCCAATTATAGATTTTTTATTTCTTAATTAGTTGTTTTTGGTTTTACAACGCCCATTTTAGAATACCTGAAATAATTTCCACCCTTTTTCCCAGATTTTACTGCCAAATTCAAACACCCAATACAATATTTTTAAAATTTATGTTTCAGATCTTGTGTCTTATTTTAGATACCTTGGTATCATTCATGATTACAATCCATTGCACACATTGCGTGAGTGATTTTGTTTACATTGTGAGTTGCTATTGTGTTTTGTTTTTGGATTGAGTTTTGACACACCTTGCTTGGGTGTATTTTGTCACCAATTCACATAGTAAACATATGGGTCATTATTTTAGGGATTAGGCCATTTTCTAATGCACATGCTGCTCAAGTTGCAGCATAACACAGTTCAATTTTGAAAAAGTAACTAAGTACACAATTTATATTTAAAACATTAATAACTCAATAAAAAATTAATATTTTTTCACACTTTAAACTATCAAAATGAAGCTAAGACACTTATCTTTCTATTGGTGTAAAAATTTTAATATGTATACTATGCTCAATATTAAAGTGAAAGTAATTTAAAAGAGCATAATCCAGATTTTATTATATGATTATATCTAATGATATAAAGTAGATCACTTCAAAGCTAATAAATACTCTTTTTCAATACACAACAGAAGGTTTTTATTTAAAGAAATTAAAGATAAGATTGAGAGCTTTATTTTTGCATTTTATTTTATTTAAAAAGCTCAATTCTCTAGGATTTTATGATAGTTTGAAGTTAGGATGTTTTTATCACTGTTTAGATTGATTTTAAGATTCAAGTGAGCTTCGAACCTCAAATTAAGCATTCTTTAAATGGAATTCTTTAATATTTTATCATTTTAAAAATATGCGGAAGAATTACAATTAACTGAATACATTATTTTAATTGATTTGCATTGATTAAAAAGAGGATATGATGTAATAATAATGCTTAGCTGCTTCACATATATCACTTGTGCATGAAAACTGGGTATTTAATTAATTTCTACAAACATAAATTCAAGTTCAAACTATAATAAAAGCTATCACACCATTTCTTTCAGAATGGTGTCATTTAGCTTGGTATATAAGAGCTAAAGTACCACAAAGCTTCTAATCCAAAAGACCCCATTCAAAGACCACATTCTGATCATAACTACTCCATCATTAAGGCACACATCAGAGATCTGACCTAATTACAGATTTAAAATACTACCATGTCCTCAGTTAAATTTACTTCTTCCATGCTACCCTTTTTTTCCTTGGGAGCTTCAACAAAAAGAGAGAGAATTGCAATGTTAAAAAAGGCATTCCTCTTTATTGCTGGTGATGATCTTGATAATTTCATCAAGCACTTCCTTACTCAAACTGAATTTGGGAAAGCTCAGTTCCTGCCAACTATTCAAAATCAAAAAGGCAATGAGTTCATTGAAAACTTAAAGGATCTCATGAAATCTTCTCCCCAAAAACATCTCCCAGCCTTGCAATCTTTGGTTACTTCCAGTTACTCTTTAAAAGAGCTTAATGATATAGGGTTTAATATAACCAAAAGTGAGTTTGAATACTCAAGAAAAATAAATAAAAATAAAAATGTAAGCTTAAACAAAAAAAGCCAAAAAATAATAACTATTCATTAAAAAAAGAAATAACTAAAAAAATAATTAAAAAATTGCTGGAAAATTCTTTTGAAACAAGCCAGTTTACAAAAAAAGTGCCTAAAAAATTTATAAAGATATAGAAAAAGAGATGAGTAATTACTCAACTGAAATTAAATACTCTCTACTTAAAACAAAAAAAGAAATATATGAAAATATGAAAATAAAAAATGAAATTTCAGTTTCATTTTCCACTTACTATAAATTAATCTCTAAAAATATAATAAAAAGTAAAAAACAAACCAATATGTGCAATATTTTAATTTAAAAAATTCACTAGAAAAAAAGAAGGAAGAATGTGAAAGTAAAAACTTACCATTACCAGAATCTATAGACAATGACTTAAAGACTATTAATCAGCACCAAGACTTTTATGTTCATCAAAATTGTGAATATAAAAAGGATATTAATGAACTAGATGATGAGTCTTGTGTTGTAGTTACAGATTATAAAGAAAACTTAAAGGTTGGAGGTGGTTCAATTGAGACCAATAATTGTTTTTATTCAAAAAAACCAATCTCATTATTAGGGTTTGCATTAGTTTTTGAAGAAAACAATAAAATTAAATATGAATAACATGATTTTTTGTCTCAAATATTATCACATGATTCTTTAGTTTCAGGTGAATGTCTAATAAGTCCTTCTTAAATTAGATAGATTTAAAAAAATAAAAAATATAAAAGTATGGACGGATAATGGAAATCATTTTAGATCATATGAATTTTTATATTACTTATTTAAAGAGGCACCTAAATATATTAAGGGTTCTATAAAATATAACCGTTTTGTTGAATGCCATGGAAAAAGCATTGTTGATGGTCACTTTGGTGTAATATCAAAAAATTTAAAGGAAAAAGAAAATGTACTTTATATTAACAACATTAATGATCTAAAAAATATTTGTGAGAAAGAAGAAAAAAGAAAATAATTATACAATTCAGCTTTAACTGGTTCAATTGTTTCCCAAAAAGCATTATTTTATATTTATGAAAGGAAATTTAGATCTATAAAAAGAGAGCTTGAAGTTAAAAATCTGCACATTAATCTTTCATATTTGATGAAAGATGGGAAGTTATATACTTCACCTTAAACATTTGAAAGCTTCTCAGAATATTCTGAGATAAATTATCATTTGAAATCACATGATGATACCAGAGAAACAAAAATATCAGAAGATGCTAGTAGTGCACTAGGGCAAGTTCATGAAGTAGGGCAGCTTACTAGAGGGTGTATTTTAAATAGAGTTATCAGTCTTTCAAAAACAACAACCTTTTTTCTGAAACAAACTAAGAATATTTATGATGAGCCAAAGATAGGGTAATAGCATTTATAGCTTTGGGGCTGCTATTACTCTCCCATGCAACTCATCATAAATATTTTTGGTTTGTAGTAGCACACAAGATATTTTTGGTAGTACTATAAGTTGCAATTTTCAATTATAAAATCAATGAATTATTTTTTAAAAAATCACCCAAGCCCAAGATCAATTAAATATTTGGGATTGATTGTATTTTACTCTTTCTGAATAATTTGAATATGAATAATGTGATTAAGTTATAAAATAACCAATCTGGCGCCTAGGCATAACAAGAAAAATAATGTCCCATATGTACACCGAAAGTCAACTCACACTATTTTGTTTGTGAATTGATGTATTTTGGATTATATTTTGAATGGTTTCGCTTTGCGTGTGAGCTTTTTGTTGCTGTGTTGACCTATTTTGCCCTTTAACACCAATAAACCCTGTTAACAGAGTATATATTTTAACCTGAGACTTGGATTTTGTTTAAATCTGAAGAATTTTTGCTTGTCGCCATAGCTTTTAAAACTACTGTAATACTGGCACCAGCCATGTACTGGGGCTTCAAGGCGCCTGTCCCAGCTCTGCTGGAACCTCTGAAACTAGCGTGGGCCATGGTGAACGGCACCTGGATTCTTTAAGCTGGCACCTAGTCTAAACCTTTGCCATCTCTATATCTGCCCAACCTGCCTACTGCAGATAAGGGTTCTGGTAGCTTTGTTAGTTGGGTATATCTTTCTGGAAGCATCTATGATCCACATTTCTACCCTGTACATATTACTTTGCTATATATATTCTTTTAATGGAAAGCTATCCTGTTTTTCTTTTAATACTAGATTCTTTCATCAGAAGTGGCTGGTGCTTATTTATAGAATATGTCATACTCACTGATGATAGATGATGAAGTATTAGACTATTAATTGGTAGCTAGATTAAGCAATGCTGTATGATAAGCCTACTGGGTATAGAGGATGGTATGGCTGTCAAGATAAATAACCTTGATTTGATATTGGGCCAAGTATGGCTCATAGCCAAACTGAAAAGGGGTGATGGTATCAGATAGATCCCAAGCTCAGCTTAGAGCAGCAAGGGTTAGCACCAAGAACAATATTGGTTGAATAGTATACCTCGTGCTAAGTCTATAAGTAAAATGTATCACGCTGGTTTAGGGGGTGAGAGACTGTTGCGCCAGACCAATCTTCTTACAGATCGGCCTAGGGCCTGGATAAACCTGCTACTAGAATGAATAAAAATCTGTACCAACCACCCTTACTGATGACTCCCCTCTGCCATTACAATGATTTCAGCCATGCTATTCAAGTAGGAGCAACCCTCCTCCACCTTAACTGGATGTGAGTCATTCTTACTTTTAGAGGTACATAATGGTTATATATTTTTAAGATACAAAACCCTTCTCTCTTTCTGAATAAAATATGAACTCCTTTAAATTTCCCTCTTTCTGTTTTCTCCTTGGTAACTGTTGCCAATAGCCCAGTATGGCAACATGATGACTGATTTGGATCTGGGCTGATATTCTGATCAGCTCTGAAAGCTAGCTAGGTATGGTAAACATTACGGTTCACGCTGTTATACCGATCCAACTGGCTCAGTTGAGGGTGAGTTTGGTTCACCCAAGCTCAATATGATATTTTTTTAAAAAGTTCAAGGTCATCCTTTACCGCCTTTTAATGCAAACTTAACTGTTGGATACTAAAGGGCACCAGAGATGGGGCTGCCTAATTGCACCTGCTCTAAAATGTTAAAGGTATGGTGGGTTTTCACATTTATATGGTAAGAAAAGTATATTTTCTGTTTGTAGCGCTTCTCATTAAAAATCACTTGGTTTCTGGCTGTTTGATGTCAACTCGTGCAAAGATATGCTTGAAGCTTTAAGTAGTTGATTTTGACAGGCTAACTTTAACATCTTGAAAAGTAAAATCAAATAACTATCATTGAAGATATTGTCATCATTATAGCTGTCTGACCTGGCATTGTATGATGACTTTAAATTTTGCTTTGGCACTAAGTGTAAACTATGATTCTAATGGGTTATCCCTTTATCGAAGAGCTCTAGCTTAGTGTGAAGAAAGGAGTCAGTCACCACATCACTAATTCAACCCTTCTTAAGCAGACATAGTATTTCAGAAGAACTTAAAAAGGCTAGATCATAAAGGAGGATATGATTTTTAGTTGTAGCCACAAAGAGGAAGATAGGAGCTAGTGAACTACCTAAGTACGACGGCCACGTGAAACAGGAATGAACCCATCGTCGTTAGAAGCTGGTTTGCTCTCGGTAGACTTGGCAGCCTCGCGTGTACGCCAGGCACCAGGCTTAACATTAGCAGGGCGAGAAGGCTCAGGGGAAGCTGCAGCGGGCGGGGTAACAGCAGCTGCAGGAGGAGCAGCGCGGCGCCAAGGGTTAGATGATGGCTGGGAAGCTGGTCTATCATCCCTGGAAGGCTCACCACGGCGAATTGGTGGTACATACTTGCCGGATGAAGCGGGGGAGGCTTTACCTGCCTCTCCTTGTCGAAGAGCTGGGGGGACAAACTTTCCAGATGAGGGACTTTTGAAAGAATCATTCTGACGACTGCGAGCAATCTTCTCCTCTGCCAAACGATCACGCTCTTGTTGGATGCGGGCAGTCTCATCAAGCTTACGCTGGTGTTGTTCTTGAGCGACCCGTTTAGCTTCTTCTTCAGCCTTATGGCGTTCAAGCTTCTCTTGTTCTTCACGTTCTTTAGCTTGAAGAAGTGCTTTCTCCTCCTCAGCCTTTTTACGGGCTTCAGCCTCAGCTTTATCTTGAGCCTCTTTAATCTTGCGGTACTCGGCACGGCGAGCTTCCTTCTCGGCTTCAAGTTGGACTTGAAGTTCAGCCATTTTGGCACGATGCGATTCCGAACGCCTAGAGTGAACTTCCTTGGAGTAGTTGTTGGAAGCATCAAGAATACGAGAGAAGCGAGCCTTCATGGCCATATTTTCTTCGTGCTTAGCCTTGGAAGCCTCAAGGAGGGTCTTGTGGGTAACTTCATGATAGGCTTTATCGGCTTTGAGTTGGCGCTGATAATCGCGTTCAAGAAGGGGAATTTCCTCTTTGCGGTAAGCCCGTTCCAAATGGTCAATGTGACGAGCAATAGACTTGAGCTTGGTTTGCATTTCGTTCTTCTCCTTCTCGAGATGCTCAACTTGAATCTGCATAAGCTTGTCGGTGTTGAGATCCTTAAGCTCAACTTCGATGTTCATCTTCTCCTTAATGGACTCGGCAAGCTTCTTGGCCTCTTCAAGCTGAATGCTTTCGATTTCACGACGCTTGCGTTCCTCTTCACGGAATTTAGTCTCTTCAGCTAGGCGCTGACGTTCAAGCTCCTGTTCGCGCTGAAGCTTGATAGCTTTTTCGCGAGCTTCTTCCTTTTCTTTACGGATCTGGAGGGTCTCTGCGATCTCTTTGCGACGCTCAATAATAGCACGGCGGCCAATCGCCTTCTTGTGCTCTTCTTCAGCTGAGGCAAGAGCTCTGGCAATTGCGTCCTTCTTGGCCTTCTTTTTGGATTCTTGGATGCTGGGGTCAATCATATTGACAGCAAAGTTCAGGCGCTTGCCAAGGTTAGTCAACTGAGTGCGCATGAGCTCAGAGGGAGTCTTCTGGAGCTGAGTGCCCTCAGCGATCTTGGTGTTGCTGGCGGCGTAAAGATCGGTCTCAAATGTAATGGCTCGAGTATGGTGATCGATCTTGATGGAGAGTTCACCGCGCTTGCATCCATTCATGATGATCTTTTCAATGGTGATGGCGTCGTACTCGAAGGTGGGCGCAAGTGAAGCCAGCTTGACAACAGAGTCAATCTTGATGGAAGTGTAGACTTGGGACAGTTGCTGCAAGAGGCGAGTGAGGATCACTTCACGGAGAGGTGCTACATACTTGGCCTCACTAGGGCGAGTTTCAAGTGCAGAAAGAATAGGGGCTACTTTCTTGCAGATAGAAAGGGGGTGAAACTCAGCCTCAAGGAAGTTGTAGAGGTTGCGGATTTCGGGGCGTACGCGTTCAAGAATATTGTCTCCAAGGAGCTCTTTCAAAAGGCCAGCACGGGTCGGGATAGAGGTAAGCCCAAGCAGGCTAGCAAGGCGGGAGCTCTTGGACTTGGCGTCATCCTGGTCAACCAATCCAGCACGGATCTTGGGGGTAGTAATAACTGGAACCGAGAGGACGGAAAGAAGCACCTGGGAAGAAATATCCTGACGTTGCTCCAGCGAAACACGGGCACCCGAAGATTTAAGAGTAGTGTAATAACGGTTCTGAGCAGCAGCGTGGAACAGATAGTTCTGGCTAACAAGAAGGATTTTGGTCATTTTGGAAAAGTAATTAACCATCATGGAGGCTTTGGGTACATTCTTGGTAGTAGATAAAAGATTGTGAATATCCTCTACAGAACGGAAAGCCTCATGCCAAAGCTCAAGCTCAGTTGCGGTATTAAGCTGCCCGAAACGAATGGAGAGCTGACGCTGGAGAGACTCAGCATCGTTAAGATTTACTGAATGGGTTTGGTGGGAATACTTTGCGAAATTTCCGAGATGGTGACGGAGAAGCTCGCAAAGGCGACGGAATTCGTTTTTGCGCTTGTGCTCAGTACAGAAGTGAAAAGTCTTGGCAGCAACAGTCTGAAAGGATTAAAAAATGATCGGAAAAAACAATACTTGATAAATAGACTCGAGCCTTGAATTGTTCTTGAGAATATCAAGAATATTACGGTACGCCTCCCAAAGCATCTTAAGGTAAGGGGTGACGACTTTGCGATCAGTACGATCCTTGCTTTCTTCTCCGCTTACAGTCCACATCAAAAGGGATTCAGGAGTTTCAAGCTCTTCTAAATCATCAACAGCTTCCTCAACAAGCTTATCAGCTTGAGCTTGGGCTTCAGAAAGCTTTTCCTCGACAAGAGTGATATACTTCTTGACAACAGTCTAAACCCTGTTAAGAAAAATGTTTTTTATAAAAAAGTACCTCAATACTTGTAGGATCGGTGTTCTGGGCAAAATTTTTGTAGCTCATCAAACCATCCTTGGCAATTTTAGATTTCTTCTGGCTCACACAAAGCTCAATGAACTTCAACATTATAGGTTCCATGGTTGTTACAGATACACTGCGGTTAACACGGCTAACCATCTCCAGAAGGATTTGGAGAGCAGGGGCTTCCTGACCAACGCCAAGAAGCTCTGCCGAAGGTGTGAGATGAAAACATAAAAATACCTTAAAAAAATACCATACCTTCAGCTCTTTTGAAGGCAGATTCAGGCCTTAAATTGTAGCGAGACATAGTCTAATTTCTCTATTGCAGGGTAGCCTAAACGCTCTAGATTGAGAAAAGGGCGCCTACCCTAAGCGTGTTGCGCTACTACACCTTCCAAATTGCTTGCATCAAATTTTTCTTGTCGGATGCCCAATCCGATCCGTTACAGGTACTTACTGGGAGTATGCTTATTGGCTTGCTCAGGAGATTCAAGCCGATTTCGAGGATTTGGCTCAACGTAGCACATTGTCCTTTTAATTTGTTTAAGCATGGCTCAACTAGGATACTAGCATTCCAATAAAAAGGACACTTTTAAAAATGGCTCAACAAGAATAGGAAGAGCACAATTTTTTAAAATAATAATAATCTTTTAAATCAGCACAAATGTAGAAAAGTTATGAACCCCCAAACTCTAATTATGACAAGTAAAAGATTTCAGACATAAATTCCACAAGTAAATTTTTTTAAAAAAAGAACCTAACAATGCAATAAGAGGTATTGATTAGTATGGATCGTCTCATACAAAAGCTTCACAACTTTTACAGTGCAAAAATACTGGGATGGGAGATGTTCCACCAACCAATTTCCTGTCATGTCAAAGAAAGATTGGATGACAGAACCCATTTTTAAATGAACTTTATGAGGGTCTTCCTTTTGATTAGCTTGGTTTTGCATATGCTTAGCCTAAGCTTAGAATCAATCTTTTAAATGCTGCAGACCATTTTCTGGCCTATGGCTAAATTTTAATTTTTGCTTTTTTTATCATAAGGAAATTAAAAAACACAATGCAATTAAATATCAATTAAAAACATCAACCAGGTGGAGGTAGTAATAAACTGTTGTCTTTGCAGGGCCCTCTACTGTGAATGTTTGGCTAATACCTTACTAGTACAAAAATAGTGTAAAAGATGATGTGCAAAGCCCATAATGACATATGAATTGTCTGTCAAGTGCCTCAGTAACAGGAGAAGGTAAAGGTTGGGTCTCTTAGGAGCAAAGACAAATAATGACTGTTTGCGTCAAGTTTAATAGGGATTAGGTTTTCTGGGAGTAGGTCTTTTCAATCCACCTCTTGCCTACATGCTAGATAAGAGTTAGCTCTTTCTTACTACTTTGTTAAAGAGTCAAAATATGGTAAAGCTGTTTGAGGCAAGCATAATATACCCGTGATAGAGTTCTTTGGGATAGTGCACTGAGGCCTTAACAAATATGTGGGTTTGTAAAGTTACGCCTCCACCTTGGGCCTCTACTTTAATCCTCACCAAATGCTTGGGGATCTCTTCCAAATTCTGCCTGGATATTTCCCAAAGATTTACTGAAAACTCCCAAGAAAGGTCTTCACACTACTAATTGCAGAATTAGTTTGAAAATACCCCCACCTAACCCACCCAAGAGACACCTCTGGTTAAATACCATGTGCAAGAGCAGCCAGGAGCAGTGGTAATTGCATTCAAGACAGGTTTCTCAGTTTTTAGTTGGGTCAGCTTTTCCTTTGATTTGACCATTTGGACTTTCTCAGATTTTCCTGCCTCAGGAGATGCATCCATATTCCCTCATATCATTGGTTGATCAATTTTGGATTTTCAACTTCCCATTCAAATTCCATCACCTTCCTTTAAATGAATGCAAGAGTTGTGAAAGACCTTGCTTCATCACTCTCTAATCTAATAAAGTTCAAAATTTGTTAGTAAAACTGGCCATTTGGTTTTTTCTGTTGCTTTTGGTGTTCAGTTGATTCCTTCCCCCCCTTTGGCCTTTCAGGAATTTTTGGCAGCAACCTTTTGGTTGTTGCTGAAACTGTGATTTTGTTGTGGTTGAGAGCTTGGTTTTATTTCCTATTAACCTGCTCCCCATTTCTCACAGGGTTGGGAGCAATCTCCACTTAGCACAGCAACTCAGTATGGTGAGTCTGATTCCTGCTGCCTAATTCACCAGTATTCTGGCACCCTGAGAGTCTACTCATGACGGGTGGCAAACAGAAAGCTAAAAAAGCATCAATCATCAGGATTTAGACTGTCTCTATGTTAACATATTTTTGATATCCAGACAATTGACCTAGATTTGACACTTGGGCTACAGCCCCCAAACCAAATGATGGGCAAGGTAAATTTTTCTATTGCATCATACAATCAGAATTCAAACCCAATGTTCAAAAAAGAAAATGTTGACACCAGTTAAGAGCAGGCCTAGTTTTTACTACATAATAAGAAGCAATCCACTATTAAGAATGCCAAATTATAAACCTTTTAACTTTAGGCTAATTTCAGTAAGAAACATCCAAAATGTTGACATAAATTAAAAGCTATAGCTATTTTTAATAAAATAATACATACTTTATAACATCCTCCCTATAATAAGTCATGTGTATTCATATTTGACACTTTGTTTTATAGTTGGTTGCACATAGTGGCTAAGAATTTCAAGTGTTGTTGTTTATTATATTAGTGGTTTATTATAGCTTTAACGACGTTTGAAAAAAAAACTGGATAACCCCTGAATACTGAATTAAGCTAGAATATGTATGTTAAAACTAGTGTCAAAAACAGTGAGGTCAACTCCTGGCAAGTTTTTGCACAAGAGACCACAAGCCACTTGAATTTCCTGGCACTTGAAGCCAAATGCGGAAGTCAACTTGAATTACCAAAAAAGGAAACAAGAATAAATAATTGTATTGACCTGACAGCAACTTGATTTAGTTCTTCACTCATCAGCAGGATCAAGCCACCCCCTTGCCCAATCAAGATAATTGATCTACACAATCTTGTTTCTTTTAAAATGATTTACTATAACTATATAATCCCTTGTGTTTTAATAAAGGCATCATCTAGTTTTCAAAATAATTCCCTGTGTAACTCTGCTAATATCGTGCAGTTACAATACTAGAATTTATATAGTGACATTTAATGTTGATACAAAAAAATGACACAAAAGCAAAACCAAGACAAGGGGAATAAGTTTAGCAAACATAAAAACATAAGTTAAGCAATACTTAATAGCAGTTTTACTATAATAGTTTTATAACCTGTAAAGATAAAAAAATTACTTCAGCCTAAAGCAAAACCAACTCAGCCAAGAATAAAATCAACTGGGATCAAAAAGAAATTAAAAATCATTGGATCTATACAGTAGTTTTCAAGCCTGTTGAGATAAACATATATTAATCAGTTTATGACGCATGAACTCAGTCTAAAAACAAAATCAAAGTGGATCCAAATCTATTGTGATTCAATATAAATTCCTTGATTTTTGATTCTGTTTTTAAACTGGGTTCATGTGTTATAAACTGATTAATATATGTTTATCTCAACAGGTTTGAAAAATACTGTATTAATCAACCAGCTGTTTTAGCTATCTTCTATCTCTCTCTGAAATCAATTGATATTGTTTTCCCTGAGCTGATTTTGATTTGGGCTGAAGAAATTTTGTTTAGCTCAACAGTGTGGTATAACTGGCAATTACCTGAACTTCAGTTTGAACCTCTGGTTTTAAATTCATCTTTTGCCTTATCCACTTGATCTCAAACCATCCCTCTAAACCCTCTTAAATTCTATATTTGCATGTATTCAAAGAGGATTTAAACTCTGCAAATTATTCAAATAAACACACAAGTATTTTACCAAATCTTTGACTTTGGCCATTTTGAAAGTTTATTAAAATCTTGGATTTTTCCTCTAAGTTCCAACTTCAAAACCACCAACACCAGGAAGGCAATACCTCTGTCTTTGAACCCACAAGACTTTAAGAACCAGCCTTTTACCCTGTTATACCTTAACAGGTTATAAAGCTACTGTATAAAACAAGGTCAGCAATGGCTAAGTTTGCATCTTCACTGGTTTACTAAGGAAAAGTTACCCCTCAACATTTTCAGCTAATAAACCCGTAGGCCTAGAGCCCCAACCCTTCTAATATATTGACTACTGTTTATAATATATAGTACTTAGTATTTGAAAGCTATATATATGGCATTAATAAGGCAAAAACCAAAACAGCCCATTTTAGACAAATTTAAAATCCCAATCTTAATTTAATTAAGATAAATATATTTTTTACATATTAATTTACCCCCAATAAAGCTGACTTTCTGCATATCAACAGTCATTATTAAGAAGGTTTTTAGGTTGAGGTTCATAATTTATGTTCTTCTCTGTGTCAACACTTATAATTTTGGCACCAATCAATAAAATATAGCTTTTTCCTCTTTTAACTAACAAAACCCCTCAATAATAGATTGTATGTTGTACATTATTTTACATTTAAAAATAATAAAAATGCCAAAATTGTATTTTTCAGCTTTAACTTTACTTTTTCTGTAGTTTAGCCACCTTAATCAAAGTTTTTTTCTCTAATGTCATGATTGACAGTCATCTAAGTTTTATTCCCAAGACAGAACCCCATTCCTGGGATCTAAACACCAAACTCCCATGGGCTGCCAGCCTGCAGGCCCTGCTGCCTGGCCGCCCGCGTTTTTTGGGCTTGAACCAGGAAAAGATTTGATTTTGGAGAAACCTCTGAAACTGACTAATAAGATGCAAAGTATATTTGAACCACATCCTCTTATGGACCCCTCTAGCCTAGCCAATAGAAGCGCCAGCCTGAATAGTATTTCTGTGACCAACTGGGCTCCCACCAATAGGCTGTTTCACAAATTTCCCCAAAAATAAGACCCACCAGATGATGACAAATCCTATATCTCAAATAGGGAAACTGATATTCTTCACCCAAACCCAGGCAATGATGAGTCAAAAATTTCATATGCCATCAAAGATTTTCAAACCCTGGTAAATGCTACCACTCAGCCCAAAGGATTCTGCTAAAAGGTTTTTTTATAGTAAATGGGCATACTTATACTCTGGGGCCGCCAGAAATTTTCACAGCATCCCTTTTGCAATAAATTGTTATAAACCTCTGGTTTTCTCAGGTCATCACATACCTAATTTTGGCACTTTTTCATTTCCAGATTGATTTTCCAGCTCTTCCCTCTTTACCAGCCAACCCCAAGAAACTGTGAACAGGCTGCCCAAGTTATACTGTTCCCCAGGAGCACCTTACAGCCTGGTACATTTCACAGAATGTCCTCTCAATCCAGTCTATTTGGAGTTCACCTTAGAAGAAATTCTAAACTACAACCTTGAAGCCAGAACCAGAGAGCCTGAACTCATTAGAAGTGAAGGCACCTGGTACAGTAGCTTTAAAAGCTATGGCAACAACCAAAAATACCTCAGATTTAAACAAAAATGATTTCAGATTTGAACAAAATCCAAGTTGCGCAAGATTCATGATTCAAATAATTTAATGTTTTTGGTTAAAAAATGAACTTTCAAACAAAAAACAAAATGTCACTAGCCCATTTTACAAAATTATAGCAAATATCAAGTGATGTTGTTTAAACCACAAACAACATAAACTGATGCAGCAAGTGAGATGGATGGATGCTGTTCTGGAGTATATTATAATCCAATCAGGATTCATATGAGGCACCAACAGAAGGACTAAAATGAAAAAAATTTGAGCAATCTATAAGTGAGATTTCAAAAACATAAAAAAATGAAGTCACACAAGATGAGTAGTATGAGCAGCCTAAAATAGAAAAATAACAGTTTGACAGCCAATCAACAGCTATCCAATCTAGAAACAGAGGCATTTTATTCACTTTCATGGATCCTTATTTGTATGAAATGATTTTGAGAACCTTCCAAATATGGACTTGAGATTACAATAAAAATAAATCAAATAATTTTAAACTTCTACTTTTAGTGATTTTATCCTAGGTTTTTTACAATGGTTTTTAACAACAACAACATTTTCAACCAAGCCAGCAGCAGCCAATCCAGCTTCAATGAAGGCAAGGCTCAGAACGTGGAGGAACCTGTTTACACCCAAGCCTTTGAGGCAGGTGCCAAGGAAGCTGACCTGTACTTGACCCCCCAACCCCTATGGCTTTGACTTGTTTGAGAGTCACTTTGCGCCCAGATCTGCCCCTGCTCCTGTACCCATCCCCACACAAGCTGCCTGTGAACCAACCAATAAGAATAGCAACCTTGATTTGGAACAACTTCCAACCATCATCCAACCTGCCTCCCATCAGCCAATCAGACTTCAGCTCCTGCAGCCCAGGCATCAAGTGCCAAATAATTACTACCCAAATTCTTCAAGAAATTGTGGCACTCAATCAGCAGGGCCTGACATGGGATCAGATTGCCAACCAATTGAAGTTTACCCAAGTCACTATGATGGGGGAATTCAACAACCTGATGAACAAGGGGAACCTTATTGGGACAGCCAAGAAGCCAAAGAAGGCCCTAGAGTCCCAGATCAACCAGGCCTACCCAATTATGCTTGACCTCCTTCAGCAGGACCCCAAGCTTCCCCTAACCTAGGTCCAGAAGCAACTTGCACATCATGGCATTTGGGTGTCTGAGCGCATGGTGCACCTCTGGATGTATGAAAAGGTGGCTTCAGTCCAGGTTCTTACAAATGTTGCCGGCAACCAATGGAATAGCACTGAGGATTTCCTGTATGATCAGGTCATTGAATCAACCCTAATATGATGCTTGAAAAGTTTGTCTGATGACATCATCTTCATCTCCTACTATAAGCTATAAATAGCTTTTGACAATTTTGGCACCCAAGAAAGAGCCACTACCCAAAAAGGGAGAAAGAAGGTCAAGAAGGGGACATTCATTGATGCTTTTCTGGCTGTTTCAGCCAAGGGTTTTGTCTATTATTAGGCAAGCCCAGATTTCACCAATGTCTACAAGTACAGCCACATTCTTGGTGGATTATTCAACTCCTGGGATGGCTCAAATTCCAAGCACCAGGTTTTCCTGAGCCACCAGATAGAGGAAAGCTCCACTGCCCTTGAGGCTATCCAGGGACGCAGGCACCAGGACTCAGTCTACCCTCCCGGCCACGCTGACATTCATCTGACAGATTTTGTGTTCTTTAACATTGGAGACACACTCCAGGAGTGCTGCCCTCAGGCTTTCAACAATCTCTATCTTGGGGTCCTTGATCATGATTCTCTCTTTGATTGCCAAATGGTGGCCAACTTGTTTGCACAAATGGTTTTCCATGTGAATATGGGCAACCAATCACAGAAGGGAAAGTGGCTCCCACCCTGTGCCACAGCCACCTACCAGCCAATCAAGGCAAAGACCAAAGAGCATAATGAGCGGCATATGGCGGCCATCACAATAGATCCATCTGCATCTACCCCCGCCACCACCACCCCCCAACTGCCAGCCCCACCCACCCAATCACAGACCCCTCAGGCCAGCACCAGCTCTACGCCTTCCTTCCCACACTATTATTCCTATTAGGCATCACACTTTCCTGTCCCAATAAACTCTCTGTTGCCAAACATTTTCTATTTATACTGTCTCTATTTTGAATTTTGATTGTTCATTTTCTCTTTGTTTATAGTTGCTTTTGTTATTTATGTTTTTTTATTTATATAAAATCATATTTTTACTATGCTGTGTATCTAGATACAGAACACAGTTATTTTTAGCACTTAAACACAGCCCCTTGTGAAAATATTAACAACAATTTGATGATTAGCTAAATTTAAATTAAAAAACTATAGGTTAATTTTGTTTAGATAAAGTTGTTGCTGATCCAAATTCAAAACCTTAATGATAAACTTTAAGCCAATCAGGAGCCAAGTGATAAAGTGATTGTTGTAACATAAAGGGTCATTCAATAATTCTTTGATGCATGTGTGGTAATTAATATTATTGGCTGGATCTTTTGCTATTTTGTGCTATTGTTGCTGTGGCAAGTTGTTGATGGACTAGTGCTAACCCAACAGCTGATTGGGCACTAGTCCACCAATAACTCCCCACAATAACAATGGCGCACAATGGCAAAACATCCAGCCAATCATATTAATTAGCGCACATACACCAAAGAATTATTGAATGACCCTTTATGTCACAACAATCACTTTATCACTTGGCTCCTGATTGGCTTAAAGTTTATCATTAAGGTTTTGAATTTGGATCAGCAAAAACTTTATCTAAACAAAATCAACCTATAATTTTTTAATTTAAATTAAGCTGATCACCAAATTGTTATTGATATTTTCACAATGGGCTGTGTTTAAGTGCTAAAAATAATATTGCAACTAAGGAAACAAGGCCAACACAAAGCAAACAACACATTTTGAGATAAACATAAAACATATATACAATGGGTAAAAAGATGAGATATTGTAGTAAATAAGAAAACAAACAAAGATAAACAAAGAGGCAATTATATCATAATAACATGGATTTTATTGTGGTGAAAGCTATAAAAAATATGGAAAGGTTAGTAAAAAATCAATGAGAGAATGGGAGAAGCTGCTTAAAGACCTTGACCTTGAAAAGATCAAATATATTGACCGCAAGGTCAAAGAAAAAGTGAAGTCTGCCTCCCTCACTAGCAAGAAAATTGAGAAGGTGTTGGCCAAGGCGCTTATGACCAAGATTCCTGATACATTGGAGAAAACCCTTGAGTGTGCTCTAAAAATTCAAAAAAAAACAATGGCTGAGGGCTTGAATTTTAAATTCTACGCCCTTTCTGCACTGTCTGTCTAGACAAATAACCTTGAGATGTATAAACATCTCAAGCCAGCCAAGAGAGTAAGAAAGAATGGCACCAAGATGCCTGCACAGCTAATTGCACCAAAAATGGCCAAGCTGGCCAAGGCTGCGGGCTTAGAGGAAACAGAAGAAGGTAATCTAAAAAAATAATAAAAACCTACATATACTTTCCTGTTTTTTAGAAAACATAGACGGCAAAATACACCAGGTTCTGGTCCTCTTTGTTTCTGCCACATTTTATGCAAACTATGCTACTTATGTGGCAAGGCAGCTGGCCTTATCTCCTCCTGTTGTGTGCAAACTGGAGGATTGAATCAACGGCATCTTTCCAATGTCCCAGGAGGCATTGGCCGGGCTCACGCATGGCAAGGAGGCATTTGAGTGGGCAGTTAATGCCTACAAAGATGCCCAACTGGTCTGCCTGGACCCAGTATCCCTCAGTGAAGTTTACTGTGTAAAATTCATTGAGATTGTTTGGGCTGTCCTGGTGACACTCTCATTCAAGAATATACCAGAGATGGACTGGGTCCATGCAGCTGCTTGCTTCTGCTTTCCGGTGGAGCACACACTCTCCTACCTTCTGGAAAACTTTGGGTGTGTGGTGTCAAATTGGCTGTTGCAGATGCAACAGCCATGAAGAAGACAAAAATTCTCCTGGCAGACTTTGGGCTGGCCTGGAGCGCTGACAAGATGGGGGTCTCTTTGGCAATGGAGGTTACCTTTGTCAAGACAAAGCATGAGAAGAAAATCAGTGCAGTATACAATAAGCTGTGTGAGTTTACTGAAGTCTTTACTGGATAAAGGCTTCATCTCATTGATTACCTTGGGTATCTCTTCTACTTTGGAATGGGTGCCAACGTGAAAGACCTGGATGGAGCCCTCCTTAAGATTGACAAGGACATACTTTCCCTGGACAGGAAAAAGGTCCCCCTGGGTTACGGCTTGGTTGACCATGTGATCCAGGATGCCCTGGTCCTGGCTGGGATATACGGATCAGCAGCCTCACCATAAAAGCTGCTCCTGAACTCTCATCTGACAATCCTGCCTTTTAAAAGTTGCAAGTATATTGTAATCAGGGTATATTCACTGTCTACAGTGTGACAGTGGAGGTTGTGTACCACCTCCATTGCCGGGTGGGTGCATACCAAAGAACTCACTACAGCCGCACATAATAAAAATCTCTTTCTGCAATATAATTCTACACTTTTAATTTTTATTATAATTAAAATTTTCTAATTCTTATTTTGCAAACAATTTTGAAAAAAATTCTGAAGAAGGTCTCTATAAAAGCATAATAATATATGTTAATAAAATTTACTCCTAACTTGTACACTTTACGCTTATTTTTTAATTTCATTTTTATATTTATTTGATAAGAGGGATTTAAATATATATGCATAATCCAGTATCAAGTGCTTGGGATAGCCTCAGATGCCATAATAAAATAATTTAATATAAAATAAATAAATTACAAACCTTCATTAATGGTCCTGCTAAATGTGATTGTGGGCTTAGAAACTTCTAAATATAAAATGATAATCAATAAATCTTAAATAGTAAATTATAGAATATAAAAAAGTTGGACAAGCTAAGCCTTTAATAGATTGGCTGTTTGGCTAGGCACACAGGGATGAACAAATCAGTGTGGCCATAGAATTTGGCCACAGTCTCAGCTGGGAGGATGTGAATCCCAGCCTGGAGCAAATCAAACAGGTCCTCAGTCCCAGTTGGGGTCCCTTGCTTGACAACTTGCTTGAGCCACCCAAAGACCTCCTCAATGGGATTTAGGAAGGAAAAATAGGCAGGGAGGAATAGGAGGCAAAAATTCGATGTGGCCAATTGCTGGGGGTCCACTGCAATGCAAGTATTAATCATTGGGAATTCTTTGAGAATATCGGCCACCTTGTGGGGATCAACATTATCCAGTACAATTATATTGGTAAAGCCTGGGCTTGTGCGCCTCAGGTGCTCCTGGAACAATCAGAAAAATGATAGGAAGGCCCTGCTATTGTGAAAGCCTAATATTATTTGGTAGAGCTTGATTCTCTTTGGACCAAGGAGATCCAGCATGGAATATGCTGTGGCGCAGACAGCAGCACACTAAGCCATCCTGTCATTTGAGCCTTTGGGGACATACCCATATGCACTCTGTATAGATGAAGCAAATGCTGATTCATCAATGTAATAGAATTCTCTTGTCCTCTTGGCTTTGAGGGCAGTATACGCCTCAGCATATTTTTTTGAGTCTCAATATTGTTTGAGCTTTTTTCAGGAAATGTGTATCCCTTTTACCAGATGGTAGTAAAATGATATTGAAGCCTCAACCCCAAAATTAGATTTAACCATGGCCTGTATATTTGCCAGTTCAAGATGACATTTTCAGGTTATCCACTGGCGGATTGCCCATTTGTGCTCCTTGGTGAGCATGATGAACACACACAGGGATTTCTCTGCTGCAAGGACTCAGCCAGTCTCAATAAAGGTATTGAATGTCTCAGAGGTGTACTTGGGATCCACTTTAACAAGGGCCACAGCCACCTTGTAGTCACCAGATTCTCACATGAGCCAGAGAAAGATGATGCACTTTATATCAGGAATGCACTTCTGAGCGGGCTTTGTGGGTTCAGACAAGCCAGGATCCTGATTAGTGGCAGGCTTGCAAGGCATAGGTACCTTGGTATAGAATGCAGCAACATTTTTAACACTAAATGCCCCTCTGTGATTCTATAGAACTTGGGCTTGTTGTTGTCTTCTTGGTTGTCATCACTGACAAAAGGCTTGTAGCTAGCTCAAGCACAGGCTTAACCTTCTTTAGCATGGCTGATGGGACCAAATTCTGGCAATATACAGGCTTAAACACATATGAGGTAAGTTTGATCTTTTTGTTTCTGACTGTTTTTGTTATAGTCACCTTGGTGGGCTTCTGGGTCAGCTTGGGGATCCAAGGATTGATGCTCTGCACCCTAGCAGCTTGTGCTCCTTGAACCAGCTGTATCAGTGCAGTGTCACTATTGAACTCCCCTCTCTCATCTTCTTCCTGAGTAGGCGCTTGGGTTGCACTAACTCTGTTCTTTGACCCGCGGGGGCAACTGCGACTGTGGCGCACAACGGGTGCATCAATACTCTGTTGTTGTATTCCTTTCATTTTGAGAATTTAATAAAATACTAAATAAATTTTAATTAAATTACTCCCTAATTTTAATTTTTGCTTTTATCTGAATATGGATATTTAATTAATATTTTTCCCACCCATTATCTTGATTATAGATTTTTTATTTCTTAATTAGTTGTTTTTGGTTTTATCGCACCCATTGTAAAATACCCAAAATAATTTTCACCCATTTCCCCAGATTTTACACCAAATTAAGCACCCAACACAATATTTTTAAAATTTATGTTTCAGATTGGGTGCCTTATTTTAGATACCTTGGTATCATTCTTGATTACAGTACATTGCACACAACATTTGAGTGATTTTGTTTACATAGTGAGTTGCTATTGTGTTTTGTTTTTGAACTGAGTTTTGACTCACCGTGCTTGGGTGTATTTTGTAACCAATTCACATAGTAAACATATGTACACTGAAGGTCAACTCACATCTTTTTATTTGTGAATCAATGTATTTTGGATAGTCTTGCTTGGCATGTGAGCAATTTGTTGCTGTGTTGACCCATTTTGTCCATTAATGCCAAAATCCCTGTTAATAGAGTGTATATTTTAACCTGATAGTTGGAATTTGCTTAAATCAGAAATCATTTTCGTTTAAATCTGAGGTATTTTTGGTTGTCGCCATAGCTTTTAAAACTACTGTATTTTTAAATCTTAAATTTGGTTACCTATGGGCTATTCCAGCCAATTTGCTTAGTGTTCAATTTTCGGTTTTTCGTTTGTATAAATTGGTACTTAAATCTTAGCCGTAAAGGATTTATCTTTAAGTTTATCTTGGGGTTGACCCCAAGCAAAAACAACCGCCCAAACCAGAAATCCTTCAGTTTGGGTGCTTTCACTTTGAGCAGCTTGCTTTATTCAATGTACTTTTAAGCCATGGGGGATCTATTATATTTAAGGGCAACCTCGTACTTACACATTGGTTTCATATCTGCAAATGCTTAAGAGCGTATATAAAAAATGTTAGCGTTTCACTTTGAAAATAAGGAATGGGTTTTAATGATTAGCGTTACAAAGAAGCTATGTAATGACAGTGGGAGCATCGCGGCCAGTGTGCTCCTTAAGTTTGCACAGGTCAAGAGCAACGTGGATCAAGGGCTGGAGAGCTTCGCTAGCCTCGACGCTGCAAGCCTTAGCCCCATCTATTTCGTACTTTTCGAAATACAAACGAATGGTCGCGCCTTGAGAACCAGTTCCACTGAGACGGAAGATGATCCGAGACCCACACTCAAAGACGATGCGGAGCCCTTGGTTACGAGAGACGCTGCCATCAATGGGATCTTTGTAAGCAAAGTTATCGCATGAAGCCACTTTAAATTCACCGCATGTTTTGCCGGTGAGAGAACTAAATGATGTTTCTAATTGCTTCATCATCTCGGTAGCACCAGCACTGTCAACCTCTTCGTAATCGTAGCGGGAGAAATAATTGCGACCATATGTGTTGTAATGAGCATCAAGTAGCTGCTTGATGCTGATGCTAGAGTTGCTGCTATTAGATGCTGCAAGGATGTTGAGCCAAGCAAGGATTGCCCAAAGGCCATCCTTTTCGCGGATATGGTCAGACCCAGTACCAAAAGACTCTTCTCCACAGATGGAGAGACGAGAGGCATCCATTAAGTTGCCAAAGAACTTCCAGCCAGTTGGTACTTCAAAGCATTCAAATCCTTTCTTTGCTGCCACTTTATCCAAGGCAGTGCTGGTCGGCATAGAACGAGCCAATCCTCTGATTCCGGTTTTCTGGAAATATGGGATTTTATCTGAATGTGCAGCAATAATTGCTACAGAGTCTGAAGGATTCACGAAAGCGTCACAGCCGACGATCATGTTGCGATCACCATCTCCATCTGAAGCTGCACCAAAGGCAATCTTTTCCCCCCGCACACGTTCAACCAACTCGTGGGCATAGGTAAGATTGGGATCAGGATGACCGCCACCGAAATCCTCCAAGGGAACACAATTCATTATAGATCCTTCAGGCAAGCTTAGTTCCTCCACAAAAATGCGACGCCCGTAGGGACCAGTTACACCATGCATGCCATCAAAAAGAAGCTTGAAATCAGGGCGCTTGCAAAAGAACTCTTTGATAAGAGCGAAATCGAATATCTCCTTCATCAAAATAACATAGTCCTCAACAGAGTCAACAATTTCAACTGAAAACCCCTTAAAATCAACTGTTCCTATCTTAGAAAGATCAACCTAATACACATAAGTAAAGAACAGAAACACGATGTAATATTAAACATTACCTCAGGGATGTCAGCTTCATGGTAGCATTTAAGGGCTTTAGTACCCTCGAAAATCTTATCAGTAATAGACTCAGGAGCAGGCCCTAAATAAAGAGAAATGAATATAGATTTAAAGATCAGACATACCTCCACTACTGACATTAAATTTGATACCAAAGTCATTATCCGGGCCTGGAAATGGTTAAAACTTATCAGTTGGAAAAATACCTCCAGGGTTGTGAGAAGCAGTCAATAAAATGCCACCTATCGAATAATTTAATAACGCATTATTTTACATGAAAGAAAGCTTACCGTGTGCTTTGCGCTTTCTAATCAGATTGGAAACAGCTGGAGTTGATAAAATACCATCTTTTCCAATGATCAACTTGGAAACCTTAAGGTGAAATAAATTTTTTGGAAAACGCTAAACAGAAAAGTATGCCTACATACCTTATTGCCAGCAGCAAGGCGAATGATCTTCTGACAAGCTTCCTTTCCATAGTAGCGGCCATCCCCACCAACTACCAAGGTGGAGCCATTGGCGCCGGGGCTAGGCATGGCATCCAAAGTTGCCTGGATGAAGTTCTCGGTATAGTGGGGCTGCTTGAAGATCTTGACACGCTTGCGAAGACCTGAAGTCCCGGGCTTCTGCCCTTCGTAGACTTGAGTTTCTACACCTGAAATTTTGAAATCTGCCATACAACCTTCAAAAGCATTGGTAGTGTGAGCTTAAATGGCACGAATCACCTGACTTTGGAATCAATCCCTCACATTTCAAAGGGAAGATGGTGATTGGACCTATCGACTGGAGCTGACGGAGTGGGCTACTTCATGTAGTCACTTCACGAAACAATTTATTTGAGTGGTGACGTTTGATTTGCAATTAGCTCATCCAGACTTTGCTTGGAATGAAGATAAATCACCTGCACTCGTTGTACATAGCACAGTTGAGTAATATATGGTTGGTAGTTGGCTTTCTTACGTCAAATAATTTAATTATGCAATATTTTTGCATGCAATTATAACATTAAATTAGCATTCCAATGTTATAAACTTGCTCAAATAAATTTTATAACCCTTCTGTACTTTAGCAATAGCTAAGCTGCCCATCGACTGGTAGCCACTTCATTCCTGAAAACATTTGTTTGACATCATTCCTAACACCTCAATCTTAAGACCTTTATTTCTGATACACATAATAAATAACATATTTATATAAACCCTTATTTCCAACAATTTGAAAATAAAATATAAACCTAAATAATGCAATTGGACTTTAAAAGGCTAAAAAAAGCTATCAAAGCAAGCCTTAAACCAACAATTACTTTATATATAAATATCCCCTTTATTCATCTAATATCTGGCTTTTTGATAGGTGCAGTCTCCCCCTCTCAATCTCATTCAGCAGCTTATCCGCTTTAGCTGTCTCACCAAATATGACCTCAAAGTACTTAATAAATTATATCTTGTTGTCTCTTACCAAGTTGATAAACTTCATACATCAAACTTTAAGAGCAGAAGTTGTCATCAGCTCTTTCTCAAACATACCAGAATATAGGTATCAGAGTATTGTGTTATCAGTGTTGTCACCTCTTACATTCACTTTGCTACAAGTTAATTGGTTTTCAAAGTGATCAACAAACTCTCTCTATATGATATCATACTTGATATCATAGGGATCATTCTGAAGAAGCCTGAACCTCATTTTGTGTCATCAGTCTTAAAAAAGGCTAGAGATACAAAACTTTTAAACTTGATCTTGGATAAAAAGGCTATGCCCCAGAAAACAATTTAAACAGGGCTTAAAGGTCCTGATATTTCTGTTGATAGCCTAATAGAATTAAAGAGATACATATTATTATTTACTATCAAACTCTTTCTTATAAGCCCTATGCTGAGACTTCTCAAACTATAGTATCCCAGACATGAGGTTTGTCATGAATGAGACATACATTATCAAAATTTTCTGTGTCAGGTTCAAATCTCAGTTGTAATCATTTTCTTTTCTTTTGATTCCTAAGAATTCAATCTCTCTTTAAAACAATTGACCCAGATTTTACAGGGCAGGAAGATGTTTCATGAATTATTGCTTGCCATCTAACTTTGTGACAAAGCAATGAGAAGCTGGATAACAGAACTTGTTTTTAAGCCATTTTTATGGTCTTTTCTTTTTATTAGCTTAGTTTTGCTTAATCTTAACTTAAGTTCAAAATCAATTTTTCAAATCTCACATGATTTTTTCTGCCATATGGCTAACTTTTAATTATTTTCTTTGTCTTATCACAAGATAATGAAAGAGAATGCTGAAACAGCAGGCTCAACCTGCCAGCAAGGTTCCAACTAAGTGGGTTTGTGACCCGCAACCCAACTTTTTAGTTGACTGTAGTCAAAAAAGAAAGTCAGCTCAAATATCTAAATCCAACAAAATGAACAGATGATGATCTCCTATATTAGATACCTCAATTTGGCGCTTGACTTATTACCAGGATCAATCCACCCCCTTTATCATCCAGCTGTGTGATCAACACAATCATGTTCCTGTTATCCCCAATTCACAATAACTATATAATAACTATCTCTCATTAAAGAATATTATTTAGTTTTTCAAATATTTTACCCTTGTAACTTTGCTAAAAGCAGCACAGTTACAACATTGGTAGCAGAAGTAGGTTTTCTATCCTACTCTCCTCTTCAAAATTATGCCTGGTGCCCGTACTTGCCACGGTCAAAAAATCTAAAAAAGAATCATGTCTGGCCTCCAACTAGATTGGACGCCATAACATTGGGTACCAAAATACCAGAAGGGTTTGTACTATACCAGAACATGGTCATACAGTAGTTTTAAAAGCTATGGAAACAACCAAAAATACTTCAGATTTAAACAAAATAATTTCAGATTTAAACAAAATCCAAGTCACGCAAGATTCAGGATTCAATTAATTTATAAAATTTCAGTTAATAAATGGACTGTCAAACAAAAAATTTCACTAGCCTATTATACAAAATTATATCAAACACCAAGAAGTGTAGTTCAAACCACAAACAAAATGAACTGATGCAACAAGTGAAATGAATGGATGCTGTTCCGGAGTATATTATCGTAACTGTGCTGTTTTAGCAGAGTTACAAGGGGAAAATACTTAGAGAATAGATAATAATCTTTATTGTGAGATAGTGATTATATAGCTATTGTGAATCAATGGATAGCAGGAACATGATTGGTGATCACACGGCTGGATGAAAAAGGGGGTGGCTTGATCCTGCTAATGAGTCAAGCGCCAAATCAAGGTATCCACCGTGAGGGATCATCATTTGTTCATGTTGATTGATTTGGTAATCCAAGTTGACTTCCTGGTCTGGCTTTGAGTGACCGGGTAATCGGATTGCGGTTCACAAACCCGCTTGGTTGGAACCTTGCTGGCGGGTTGAGCCTGTGGTTTCAACAATATTATAATCTAATCAGGATTCATATGAGGCACCAACAGAAGAACTAAAACAAAACAAAACTTGAGCAATCTAGAAGCAAGATTACACAAGCACAAAACAAAATAAACTCACACAAGATGTGTAGTATGAGCAGCCTACAATAGAAAAATAATAGTTTAACAGCCAATCAACAGCTATCTAATTTAGGAACAGAGGCATTTTATCCATTTTCATGGCTCTGGATTTGTATGAAAAGGTTTGAGAACCTTCTAAATATGGACTTGAGATTACAATAAAAATAATTCATTAAAATTTTAAAATTTCTACTTTTAGTGATTTTATCCTAGTTTTTTTACAATGGTTTTTACAAGCAATATCTTCAACCGCGCCAGCAGCCAAGCCAGCTGCAATGGAGGCAAGGCTCAGAACGTGGAGACACCCGTTTACACCCAAGCCTTTGAGGCGGGTAACATGGAAGCTGACCTGTTACTGTCTCCCAACCCATATGGCTTTGACTTGTTCAAGAGTCACTTAGCGTCTAGCTCTGCCCTTGCTCCCACATCCACCCCTGCACAAGCTGCCTGACAACCAACCAATTAGGATGGCAACCTCAATCCAGAACAACTTCCCGCCACTGCCCAGCCTGCCCCCCTCTCAGCCAATCAGGCTTCAGCTCCCTCCGCCCAGCGCCCCAAACACAGAATAATGACTGCCCAAATTCTTCAGGAAATTGTGGCACTAAACCTACAGGGTCTGTCATGGGACCAGACTGCTGCCCAGTTGCAATTTACCCAAGCCACCATAATGCGGGAGTTCAACAACCTAATGAATAAAGGGAATCTGATTGGGATGGCCAAGAAGCCAAAGAAGGCCACAGAGTCCCAGATAACCGAGGCCTACCCAATAATGCTTGACCTCCTTCAGCGGGGCCCCAAGCTTCCCTTGACCCAGGTCTGGAAGCAACTTGCACACCATGACATTTGGGTGTCTGAGCGCATGGCGCAGCTCTGGATGCACAGAAAGGTGGCTTTCATACGGGTTCTTACCAATTTTGCCGGCAACCAATGGGATGGTGCTGAGGATTTCCCTTATGACACTGCAATTGAATCAACCCTGGTCAGATACTTGACAAGTCTAACAGATGACATCATGTTTGTCTTGTACTACAAGTTATTAATTGCATTTGACAATTTCAGTGAGCAAGGAAAAGTTGCCACCAAGAATGGAAGGAAGAAGGTCAAGAAGTGGACTTTCATTGGTGCATTTCTGGCTGTTTCAGCCAAGGGTTTTGTCTACTATCAGACAAACCCTGATTTCATCAATGGGTACTCATACAGCCACATCCTCAGTGGATTGCTTGACTCCTGGGATGGCTCAAATTCCAAATACTGGGTTTTCTTGAGCCACCAGATGGAGGGAAGCTCCACCTGTGACAGAAATCACTGGATAATATGAAGCTGTTTCTAAATGATGGGGAATTACCACCCAAATCCAAATAGAATTGATGATTAACCACCAACACAGCTTTAAATATCTTTTTGTGAAATTTCCAATTGAAACTCCAGGATTAAGTAGAACAATCAATCCTAACCAGAGTAAACCAAGATAAATGACCTGGGAAAGCATCAATGCATCTTCAGCGTAGAATTCTGGGCATTGAGAAGTGACACAATTTTCATTTTCCAGAATGGGGGGAGGAGCTACAAATTGGCTGGCATGAAATTAACATTTTGCAGCGCCGACAACAAAGTTCCAGATGCTGGGCCCCATCTTCCTGAAATGATTCTGTTCAGAATCAGATTGTATAGGATATACCGCAACAACCCAAGCACAGGATGCATTTTTAAAATTTAAAATTAGAACTTGGGATAATTGATTTTTATTGAGTAAATTTAGAAGGGCTCAACTCTTAGAGTTGAAACAGGAAAAATTATTCAATATATATCAGAAAAATTGACTAAGCAATACCACCTGAGTCTTGATCTCCTATTCCTTTGGCATCTTCAAGTAAGTATCTAGTCTAGGTTGCAAAGAACCCTTGTGTGACCAGTTTCTGACAACCATGCTGATTAATGAGCTTATATTGGGTGACCCTCATATTACGTCAATTTATCAACGTCAGTTTACAAGGCGGAGCTGGTTTCAGCTGGCATACTGGAGCAGCTGTGACCCATTTTTGATCAACTGTTTGGTTTAAATCTGTTAACTTGGTCAATTTCAATACAGGTTTCCCGGCCTTCCGTGCCTTCTTACTTGGACGGACAATACCCGGCATTATGGAACTTACCGTGACACCACCACCCTTAAGGCCATCCAGGGACGCGGGCACCAGGACTCAGTTTACCCCGCTGGCCATGCAGACGTCCATCTGGATGATGTTGTCTTCTTCAACATTAGAGATACACTACAGGAGCGCCGCCCTCAGGCTTTCAACAACCTCTATCTTGGGGTCCTTGATCACAATTTTCTCTTTGGTCACCAAATGGTGGCTGACTTGTTTGCGCAAATGGTTTTCCATGTGAACATGGGCAACCAATCACGCAAGGATAAGCGTCTCCCACCCCGTGCCACAGCCACTTACCAGACCATCCAGCCAATGACTGACAAGGAGTACAATGAGCGGTATATGGCGGCCATCACACGCAATCCTCCTGCCTCCACCCCCGCCACCAACACCCCCCGCCCGCAAACCCAACCCATCCAATCCAATCCCAGACCCCCCAGGCCAGCACCGCCTCTACGTCCTCCTTCTTGCGCTGTTCTGCCTACTAGGCATCACTCTTCCCCGCCTCAATAAACCCCTGGTCCCAGAAAATTTCTGTTTATATTATTTTTATTTTGAATTTCAATTGTTTGTGTTCTCTTTGTTTATAGTTGGTTTTATTCTTTATGTTCAGATTATTTCTATAAAATCATACATTTACTATTTTGTGTATCTAGATCCTGAACACAGTTATTTTTAGAACCAAACCATATCCCCTTGTGAAAATATTAACAACAATTTGGTGATCAGCTAAATTTTAATTAGAAAATTATAGTGTTAACTGTTTTTAGATAAAGTTGTTACTGATCCAAATTCAAAACCTTAATGATAAACTTTAAGCCAATCAGGAGCCAAGTGATAAAGTGATTGTTGTGACATAAAGGGTCATTCAATAATTCTTTGATGCATGTGTGCTAATTAATATGATTGGCTGGTTGTTTTGCCATTGTACGCCATTGCCACTGTGGCAAGTTATTGATGGACTAGTGCCCAATCAGCTGCTGGGTTAGCACTAGTCCACCAACAACTTGCCACAGTGGCAATGGCATACAATGGCAAAACAACCAGCCAATCATATTAATTAGTGCACATGCATCAAAGAATTATTGAATGACCCTTTATGTCACAACAATTACTTTATTACTCAGCTCCTGATAGGCTTAAAGTTTATCATTAAGGTTTTGAATTTGGATCAGTAACAACTTTATCTAAAAACAGTTAACACTATAATTTTCTAATTCAAATTTAGTTGATCACCAAATTGCTGTTAATATTTTCACAAGGGGCTATGTCAAGCACCAAAAATAATATGGTAATCAAGGAAACAATGCCAACACAAAGCAAAAAACACATATTGAGATGAGCGTAAAACATATACAAAGTGGGTAAAAAGATGGGATAATGTAGTAGATGGGAAAACAAAAAGGAATAAACAAAGAGGCAACAGTATCAAAATAATACAGAATTTATTGGGGAAAAAGCTATAAAAACATATGGAAATGTTAGTAAAAAATCAATGAGAGAATTGGAGAAGCTTCTGAAGGATCTTGACTTGGCAATTGCCAAAATAAAGGACATTGACCGCAAGGTCAAAGCCAAAGTGAAGTCCGCCGTCCTCACTAGGGACAAAATTGACAAGGTGTCTGCAAAGGCACTAATGTCAAAAATGCCAGACACCCCAGAGAAGACCATCAAGAGTCTTCTCAACATCCAGAAGACGGTGGTGGAGGGCCTGCAATTTAAGGCATACAATCTTTCTGCGCCGTCTGTCTGGGTTGATGACCTGGAGATGTATGAACATCTCAAACCTGCCGAATGTGCCAGAGAGAGGATACCAAATTGCCAGCACAATTGATTGAGCCAAGAATGGCCAAACTGGCCAAGGCTGCAGGCAAGGAAGAAACACAAGAAGGTAGCCTAAAAAACAAAATTAATAAATTATTAAAAAAACTTATCTTTTTTGTTAGAAAACGTAGACAGCAAACTCCTCCAAGTCCTGGTCTCCTTTGTCCTGGCCACCTTTTATGCAAAATATGCCACTCATGTGGAAAAGCAATTGTATCTGTCTCCCTCTGTTGTGCGGGAGCTGGAGGACCGTATCCATGGGTTCTTTCTGATGTCACAGGAGGCGTTGGCAGAACCTACACATGCCAAGGGGCATCCAAGTGGGCAGTAGCTGCCTACAAGGATGCCCAACTGGTCCTTCTGAACCCAGTATCCCTCAGTGGAGTTTACTGTGTAAACTCCATTGAGCTTGTTTGGGACGTCCTGACAAGGCTATCATTCAAGAATGTACCAGAGATGGGCCAGGCTCATGCGGCTGCTTGCTTCTGCTTCCTGTTGGAGCACACCCTGTCTTACCTATTGGAGAACTTTGGGCGTGTGGTGGGCAAATTGACTGTTGCAGATGCAACAGCCATCAAAAAGATAAAAATCCTCCTTGCCAACTTTAGGTTGGCCTGGAGTGCCAACAAGACGGGGCTCCCTGCAGCCATGGAGCTGACCTTTGCAAAGACCAGGCACAACAAGAAGATCAGCGTGATCTATAATAAACTGTGTGAGTTCACAGAAGCCTTTGCTGGGCAAAGGCTTCATCTGGTTGTTTACCTGGGGTTTATATTCTACTTTGGGATAGGTGCATCTGTAGAGGACCTGAACGGGGTCCTTCTGGGAATTGATGAGGCCCAGCTTGCACTCAACGGGAAGAAGGTCCCCCCTGGATACGACTTGTTGGACCATGTAATCCAAGACACCCTGGTCCTGGCAGGGATTTACGGGTTTGCAGCCCCGCCCAAAAAGCTGCTTCTCAGTTTGCACATTACCCTACTCCCTTTCACCAGCAGGAGGGAGTTTTTTAATAAGGGTGTATCCACTGTATACAGTGTGGCAGTGGAGGTTGTGCGCCACCTCCATTGCAGGGTGGGTACATATCAAAGAACCCACTACAGGAGCATACAATAAAAATATGATTCCAATAAATTTTATTACAATTTATAGTATTTTTATTATAATAAATTTTTTATAATTTTTATTTCAGCAAACCAGTTTTGCAAAATATATTGCAGAAACAGTTTTCATAAAAGCATAAAATTATACATTAATACAATAAATTCTAACTTGTAAATTTTATGTTTAATTTTTTTAAAACTATTTTTATATTTATTTGACCAAAGTGATTTAAATATTTTTGCGTAATTCAGTATTGAGCATTTGGGATTACCTCAGATAGCATAATAAAATAATATATAATAAAATAAATAAAATACTTACATCTATTGATGGATCTTCTGAATGTGATTGCGGGTGTGGAAACATCTAAATATAAAATGATGATTAATAAATCTTGAATAGTAAATAATAGAATATAAAAAAATTGGACACACTAAGCCTTTAATTGATTGGCTGTTTGGCTAGGCATGCAGGGATGAACGAATCAGAGTGGCCATAGAATTTGGCCACAGTCTCAGCTGGGGGGTGTGGATCCTGGCCTGCAGCAAATTAAAGAGGTCCTCAGTCCTAGTTGGGGTTCCTTGCTTGACAACTTGCTTGTGCCACCCAAAGACTTCCTTGATGGGATTTAGGAAGGACAAATAGGCTGAGAGAAAGAGAAGGCGTAAATTTGCTGTGGCCAATTGCTGGGGGCCCATAGCAATGCTGGTGTCAATCCTAGGAATTCTTAGATAATATCAGCCACTTTGTGGAGACCAACGTTGTCCAACACAATGACATTGGTGAAGCCAGGGCTTGTGCGCCTCAGGTGCTCCTGAACTAATTGGAAAAATGATAGAAATGTCCTGCTGTTATGTGAACCCAATATCATTTGGTAGAGCTCAACCCCCTTTGGACCAAGGGAAGCCACCATCAAGTAGGCTGTGGCGCGGACTGCAGCACGCCAAGCCATCCCGTCATTGGAGCCTTTGGGGACATACCCATTGCGCATTGACAAGGCAAATGCCAATTTGTCAATATAATAAAATTTGATTGTCCCCTTGGCTTTGAGGGCAGTGTACGCCTCTGCGTAGTTTTTCCGGATGTCAATGTTGGCTGGGCTGTTTCTGTTGTAGGGGGATACCCTGAGCTTTTTCCAAGAAAATTGCATTTCCTTCACCAGATGGTAGTAAAAGGAAATCAAGGCCTCAATCCCAAAATTAGATTTAACCATAGCCTGTATATTTGCCAGTTCAAGATGGCAGTTGCAGGTGATTCACTGGCGGATTTCCCATTTGTGCTCCTTGGTGAGCATGGTAGAAACGCGCAAGGATTTCTCCGCTGCAAGGACTCGGCCAGTATCAATGAACTTTTGGTCAAGGTCTTGCTGGTGTACTTGGAATCCACCCCAACAAGGGCTGCAGCCACCTTGTAATCACCCAATTCCTGCATTAGCTTAAGCAGGATGATGCGTTTAATGTTGGGGATGCGCTTCTGGGCGGGCTTTTTAGCGGTGGGTATTGACTCTTTGGCATTGGGCAAGGCACAGGGCATAGGTGCCTTGGTATAGAAGGCTGCAACCTTTTTTAACACTGGCTGTCTCTCATTGGTTTGATAGAACTCGGGCTCCTTGTCATCCTCCTGATTGCCATCACTGACGTAGGGCTTGTAGCTAGTATCAAGTACAGGCTTCACCTTCTCCAGCATGGCTGACGGGATTGACTCTTGCTGGTACACAACGTTGAACACATACAAAGTAAGTTCTACCTCCTTGTTTCTAACTTTCTTTGTAGTGGTGAACTTGATTGGCTTCCAGGTCAGCTTTAGGACCTGAGGGTTTATGCTCTGCATCCTAGCAGCTTGTGCTCCTTGAACCATCTGTGTCAGTGCAGCGTCACTATGGAACTCTCATCTCCTGTCTCCTCCTTGAGTAGGCACTTGGGTTGCACTAATTCTATTCTTTGATCCACGGGGGCAACCACAACCGCGGCGCACAACAGGTGTATTGGTACTCTGTTGTTGTATTCCTTCCATTTTAAAATTTAATGAAATATTAAATAAATTTCAATTAAGTTACTCTCTAATTTTAATTTTTGCTTTTATCTGTTTATGGATATTCAATTATTATTTTTTCCCACCCAATATCCCAATTATAGATTTTTTATTTCTTAATTAGTTGTTTTTGGTTTTATTGCACCCATTTTAGAATACTCAAAAAAATCCACCCATTTTCCTAGATTTTACTGCCAAATTCAAACACCTAACACAATTTTTTTAAATTTATGTTTCAGATTGTGTTCCCTATTTTAGATACCTTGGTATCATTCATGATTACAATCCATTGCACACATTGTGTGAGTGATTTTGTTTACATAGTGAGTTGCTATTGTGTTTTTGTTTTTGGTTTGCATTTTAACACACCTTGCTTGGGTGTATTTTGTCACAGATTCACATAGTAAACATATGTACACCAAAAGTCAACTCACACTATTTTGTTTGTGAATCAATGTATTTCAGATTGTATTTTGAATGGTTTTGCTTTGTGTGTGAGCCCTTTGTTGCTGTGTTGACTCATTTTTCCCATTAACACCAATAAACACTGTTAACAGAGTGTATATTTTAACCTGAGAGTTGGATTTTGTTTAAATCTGAAATCATTTTGTTTAAATCTAAGGTATTTTTTGGTTGTTGCCATAGCTTTTAAAACTACTGTACTGGTCCCTGACTTTAATACCCTGTCAGGGCAAGAGTTTTTTCATGTGCCTACCACCACCTCTCAATTAACAGACAAAATTATCATACCAGCCCATGTAGACCAACAACTTTGAAGCGCTGCCTTGGAATGATTTTCTGGAGCCAATGACAACAACACCACAGCATGGATTCAATCTGCCCAGAGCAAACTGGTGCAAATGAAATGCTCATAACACTTCTGGATTGCAGAGGTATCCATTTTCCTTATGCACAATGTGGGCACCTGATGTGACAAGTGGCATGAAGATCATGCCAAGAAAGGCTGGGACACCTTCAAGCAAGACTTCTTGGCAAGATTTATGCTGAAGGACACTGCTCTTATGATCATACACCAAGTAAAGAACCTGACTCAAACAGGAAAAGTAAAAGAGCTCACTTGTGCATACAAGGAGCTCTGCCTAAGTGCACCCTCAGACATAGCCTTTGACACTCCAGCTACCCACCTCATATACTATGATGCTCTCAAGTTGCATGTAATGAGACACGTAAACCTGGACCAAGTAACCAACTTGCAAAGTCTGTATTGCAAGGAAGAAAAAGTGGAACAAACTTCCAACACTATCTATAAGGCGCAGACTAGAAAGAGGGAGAGACCCAAGGACTCTCACCCAGAAGGACGCTCTAAATACCCCCCTCCTGGCAACAATAACAGCAACAATGGCTTGGGCCATAAGCCCCCAGGCTCAAATGGCCACAGCAACAGGAACAATGGCAATCAAACTGTACCCACTTCAGAGTCACTACTACCCAGGACAATCAGGACAAGGGAAAAGCCCAGGGAGAGCACTAAGCAAGCCAAGATCTCCCCACCCAACTCCTGCCTTGCCCAACTATGAGTACCAACCCAAGGATTTGGATCAGTGACCAATGATCCAGGTCCCTTCAGGAGATCCAGTACCTTACACCATCATCAGACATCCTAATAAACTGTTGTCCTATTCTTTCTGTTTTTTTAGTTACACTGGCTCAGCACTCCTTGACTCAGGCTCAGATTGCACGCTTGTCAACAGCAACTTTTTAGAAAAGTTCAAGTTGGCCACTAATCCTTTGCGGATTAATAGCGTGGTTTTAGCTGACAAACATCACATTGCTGTAACACAAGAGACTTCCCCTTTCTTTATTACGCTAGAGAACCTACACTCCATCATCCAAGGACCTGTTGTTGACTTTCCTAAATTTGATGTTGTACTTGAACTGGATTGGCTACACAAGAATAACCCCCACATGAATTGATTTACATCTGTATTAATCATCAAGCGTGAAGGGGTCAACCACCAGATCTACCCTGACTCTGTGAATCAACTCCTATGAGACCATGTCTTTGTGCACATCACAGAGACCCTCAAAAAAAAGGAGAACCTTAAGACAATTGACTGGGACTTTTGTCAGTATGAGATCATACACTTCAAAGATCACCAGGACACCACCACACCGCAAAATTGGGAAATTGTAGCCCGCCATCCAGAAATATTCAAAGAGTCTCTGCCAGGATTACCGCCAGAAAACACATACAGCACTCCATCCAACTCAAAAAAGTAGTACCCAAGGCGCGCCCTATTTACTGCCTCACTCCAAATAAGGACAACACTCTCTGCACTTACCTCATGGAGGCGTTGGAAAAAGGACTTATACATTCCTCACAGTCTCCCATTGATGCTGTTGTGTTCTTTGTGGCAAAGAAGGATGGGTCCCTTCAACTTGTTACGGACTATTAAGCTCTGAAAAAAGTTATCATTAAGAATTGGTACCCACTACCACTCATTGATGATCTCTTTGACGCCTTGGGTGGAGCAACGGTCCTCTTCAATATTGACCTGACAGCAGGCTACAACCAAATTTGCATCAAGGAGAAGACATACCGCAGACAGCATTCCTCACCAAGTAAGGCTCATACAAGTGTGTTGTGCTCAACTTTGGGATGACTTACTTGCCCTTAACTTTTTTTAACTTTATGAATGAGGTCTTTGCTCCCCACATCAGCAAACATGCACTAGTGTACCTAGACAACATTATTGTATACAGTTCTTCTGTGTAACAACACCACAATTATTTGAAAGCAGTCTTTGCTACCCAGGTGTAACATAAACTACTAGCCAAGCCCTCTAAATGTCAGTTCTTTCATGATCAATTACTCTTCCTGGGGCATGTAGTGTCAAAAGACGGCATCAAACCCAACAATCAGAAGATTCAGGCCATCTGTAAGATGCCACTGCCAAAAGACAAGTCCAAAATTTGCACCTTCTTAGGAATGTTTGCCTATATACAATGATTCATCCCTGACTGTGGTGTCTTGACAGCACCCCTGTCAGCCATAACAGGTGCCAAATCTAAGCTCATGTGGACCCCACAGTGTGACCTCTGTTTCCAGTGTCTAAAAGAAAAGTTAAAGTCTGCCCCCATCCTTCAATACCCTAAGTGGGATAGATATTATCAGATGGAGACCAAAGCCTCTGATTCGTCCATCAGATGAGTACTGTGGATCAAAAACACCAATGGTAACTTCCTGTCAGTAGCCTATGAATCATGCAAACTGACAGACAGCAAATGTTGTTACCCCATCCACAATAAGAAAATACTATCAATTGTATACTTTCTTGTTAAGTGGTGCTGCTACCTGGAACGCCAAGAGAAGTTCACTGCCCTAACTGACCACAAGTTGCTTATATATTTCAAAACCCAAGCAAATATGTCCCGCCATAAGGCCTGCTGGATGGAGCTATTGGAGAGATTTAACATGCTCATCCAGTACAAACCTGGGGCCAAGCTTGCCATGGCAGGCACCCTGTCCCGCCTGTATGTCTGTGCTTCCAGAGGAGAGAATGGGATCAACCCAGACTGGCCTCTCTTAGTACTACAAAAAAAGGACAAAGGTTTCCCCCCTGGCACAACCAACATAACAAAGGAAACAGTCATCAAAAGTGAGCACCTATTTGCTGACGTATATGGGACCCTATACAGAAAAATGTCTGATGGCATGACCATTCCCTACATCCCATGCATCAGCAAGTTGACACCATCCTACACTATCACAGAGACCTTAGACATACCAAGAGCCAAAACCTATATGAGTTCCTTAAGCACAAGGCCTGGTGGCCAACCTTATACCGCAATGTTCAAGCAGTTCTAGACCAATGTGAGGTATGCAAAAAGTTTTCCAAAAGCAAAACCTCTCCAAATTCAATACTTCCCATTTGCACACAACTACCTTTCAAAGTATGGGCCCTTGACATCATTGGCCCCATGCCAGGAAAACACAATGACAAGAAATACATCATCACCGCCATCAATTTTGCTACAAGATGGCCAGCAGCCCAAGAAGTAAAGGCACACACTGGCAATGATGTACAAAAATTTATTGGCAAGGAGATAATCAGCAAGTTTGGAAAGCCAGAACTCCTGATAACTGATGGAGGAAAAGAATTAACCTCCAAAACAACCAATGTATACCTTGCAAAAATGGGGTCAAACACACCATAACAACACCATACCACCCACAGGCTAATGGACCTGTAGAGCGGCTTAATGGTAGCCTTGTGCAAGCCTTAGCCAAACTCACTGCCAGGAGACCTGAAGACTGTTATAAGCAGCTACCAACTGCACTACTTGTGTGTCAAACCCAAGTGAACAGATCCACCGGAAAAAGCCTGTTTGAACTGGTATACGGCACACAGCCAAATATCATTCAATCATTGACAGGACCTAAACTGGAAATTCCAAGTGAAGTCCTGCCATGCTCAGACCCTCATGTTGTAAGAGCTAGCAGCAAACAAACAGTGAAGAAGAATAAACGTCTGCAAAAAACCTTTGTCCCCATCTGCGGCAGACATGAAGTTGGGGACAAAGTCTGGGTCATGAATGTTGACAAGAGCAAGCTACAATCTGAGAAAGTGGGGCCAGCAATCATTCTGAAGGTAAACAACAATAACACTTACCTTGTGCAAGGGCTTGTAAAATGTAAGCAAGACAAGAACCCACACCATGATTGCCTACAACCCTGCAAAGCAAGACAGAAACAACAAGAAACCGCCCTGCCTGCCACAGAACAGCAACTAGTGCAATACAGCGTCTGGGCTCCTGAAAATCTCCCTGACAACCTGCTCCCAGAGGAGGCTGACCTTCAGTCAGGGGGGTGTCAAAACTGCAGGCTCAACACACCAGCAAGGTTCCAACCAAGCAGGTTTGTGACCCACAATCTGATTATCCAGTCACTCAAAGACAGACTAGGAAGTCAACTCAAATTACCAAATCCAACAACATGAACAGAGGATGATTCTTTATGGTGGATACCTCAATTTGATGCTTGACTTATTACCAGGATCAAGCCACCCCCTTTATCATCCAGCTATGTGATCTTCACAATCATGTTTCTGTTATCCACAATTCACAATAACTATATAATAACTATCTCTCAATAAAGAATATTGTCTATTTTTCCAAATATTTTTCCCTTGTAACTCTGCTGAAAACAGCACAGTTACAACACAGCCAACAATCAAAAAGAAAGTCCAATACAAAAAAGGATACTCATCCTAATAAAAAGACCAATCAAGCCAATAATCCTCACCCTTGAGATGGAAATTGTACAACTTGGGTAAACCAGATGAGTACAAATAATACACACAAAGAGGGAAAATCTCAGGGGAGTACTTATTTGAGCTGTCCTCCCCCACTTTACAAGACTTGTACAGGGACCAAGACGTAGAAGCAATCACCATGATCCAAGTACCCTCCAGCAATTTCATACTGCTTGCTGCTCAAACTAGAAATAAACTCCTCAGTTATCTTTTCTGTTTTTGCAGATATTAGGGCACAGCACTATTTGACACTGGAACAAACCAATCCAATGTTGACAAAAAAATTTCAACCTTATCAAAGTACCCACAACCAAGAGCAATATCAAAAGAGTTAATATGGCAGGCAAAAGGACCACCCCAGTCAGCAAGGAGATAAAACCTTTCTGAGCACAAATAGGGATGTAAAGGCTACACTTGGTGGCCCCATCATTTCAATACCTAAGTATGATGTAGTGCTTGGCTTAAACTGGATATTAAAGACAAAACCTCACATTGACTGGGATAATGCTACACTTACCATACAATAAGGAAAATTACATCACCATTGTATCCAACTCACATTGACACCCTCATGAGAGATCACGTGTTTGTGAAGATTACCAGGACAAAAGAGGAAAAAGATGTCAGTAAAATTAAATGGAGTACCTGTACACACAAAATCAACCTAAAAGGAAGTGTACATAAGGCTCTTCCTATCTATTGTTTAAAGCCCCAAGAAGATTATTCATTGAAGTAATACCTGGATGAAACACTATAAAAAGACTCATTTGACCATCCAAATCCCCCTTTGGTGCAGCAGTCTTCTTTGTGGCTAGAAAGAATGAAAGTTTGCGCCTTAATACCAACAAAAAAGGACTTAAAAAGTCACAATTAAGAACAGGTATCCCCTGCCCCTGATTTATGATCCCTTTGATGCACTAGAGAATCAGTTCTTCACAAAAATTGACTTAATTGCAGAATACCATCAAATCTGTGTTAACCCAGAAGACATTCCAAAGATAGCATTCAGAAGCAAATACAGTTTGTTTGAATGTGTAGTTCTCAACTTTGGTATGAAAAACTCCCACAGTATCTTTGTGATCTTCATGAACATAGTGTTCAAGGACCACATTTAAAAAAGCCACAATCTACCTAGATAATACAATCATCTATAGCCTCAACAAAGAGCAACACTGAAAAGACGTTTGCGCGGTACTCAACACACTTCAAGCTAACCAAATAGTAGTCAAGCCCTCCAAGTGTGAATTTTTTCAACCAAAATTTCATTCCCATGATACATCATAGTAAAGATGGGATTGATCCTTATTCAGAAAAGGTAAGGACTATCACAGACATGCTAGCTGTTGTAAATTAGGTGCATATTATAATGGTCAAGGTTATCATTGGATTTAATCCTGATGGTCAAGGCTATTTTAGTTGTGCACTCAAATCTGTCAGATCTGACAGGTTTGCATTTGTGATTGTAACTCAGATGTCAATTTATTCCAGCTGCTCTATTACATTCATATAGATTGGGTTTGGGAACTAAAAGCCATTACTGTAATAAGTAGCTGCAACTGCAACACACTCCAGAGTAATAAGCACTTACTCTTTCTTGTAGGATTGTCCAGATCATCCCTAAAAGAAAAAAGACAGCTGCAAGAGCCTGGTAGATCCAAGAAGATGGTGTAATATTCCAAACAATAGTGCAGATGTTAATAACACCTCTGCAGCTATTGTACATCCATCAAAGTATATAACTTCCCTTCTTTTTCCCAATAAACATATACTTTTACACATTAACTACTTGCTTTTACACTCTAATTAGTTGTTACCTTAGATTTAAAGGTAAAGACTTCAGCGTTTTTAAGACCTGTACAGTAGTTTTAAAAGCTATGGCGACAAGCAAAATGAACTCAGATTTAAACAAAATCATTTTAGATTTAAACGAAATCCAAGTTGCGCAAGATTCAGGATTCAAATAATTTAAATATTGTCAGTTAATAAATGAAATGTCAAACCAA
Organism: Entomophthora muscae; assembly: GCA_014839935.2. Lineage (NCBI taxonomy): Eukaryota > Fungi > Entomophthoromycota > Entomophthoromycetes > Entomophthorales > Entomophthoraceae > Entomophthora > Entomophthora muscae. Next base: position 53,907 of record QTSX02005220.1, on the reverse strand, counting down.
AAACAAAATTTCACTTGCCCATTATACAAAATTATATCAAACATCAAGTGGTGTAGTTCAACCCAAAAATGAAATGAACTGACACAACAAGTGAAATGGATGGATGCTATTCCGGAGTATATTATAATCCAATCAGGGTTCATATGAGACACTGACAGAAGGACCAAAATGAAACAAAATCTGAATAATCTAGAAGCGAGATTACACAAACACAAAACAAAATGAACTCACACAAGATGTGTAGTATGAGCAGCCTAAAATAGAAAAATAACAGTATAACAGCCAATCAACAGCTATCTAATTTAGGAACAGAGGCATTTTATCCATTTTCATGGCTCCAGATTTGTATGGAATGGTTTTGAGAATCTTCTGAATATGGACTTGAGATTGCAATAAAAATAATTCATTAAATTTTAAAATTTCTACTTTTAGTGATTTTATCCTAGTTTTTTTACAATGGTTTTCAATAGCAACATCTTCAACCGCGCCAGCAGCCAAGCCAGCAGCAGTCAAGCCAGCTTCAATGGAGGCAAGGCTCAGAACGTGGAGGCACCCGTTTATACCCAAGCCTTTGAGGCAGGTAATGAGGAAGCTGACCTGTTACTGTCCCCCGACCCATATGGCTTTGACTTGTTTGAGAGTCACTTTGCGTCTAGTGCTGCCCCCGCTCCCACACCCACCCCCGCACAAGCTGCCCATCAACCAACCAATCAGGATGGCAACCTTGATTTGGAACAACTTCCCGCTATTGCCCAACCTGCCCCTCCCTCAGCCAATCAGGCTTCAGCTCCCCCCGCCCAGCACCCCAAGCAACAAATCATCACCGCCCAAATTCTTCAGGAAATTGTGGCACTCAACCTGCAGGGTCTGTCCTGGGATCAGATCACTGACCAATTGCAATTTACCCAAGATACTGTCATGCGGGAATTCAACAGCATGATGAACAGGGGGAATTGGATTGGGACAGCCAAGAAGCCCAAGAAGGCCCAAGAGTCCCAGATAACTGAGGCATACCCAATAATGCTTGACCTCCTCCAGCGGGACCCCAAGCTTCCCTTGACCCAGGTCCGGAAGCAACTTGCTCACCATGGCATTTGGGTGTCTGAGCGCATGGTGCAGCTCTGGATGTACGGGAAGGTGGCTTCTGTACAGGTTCTTACCAATTTTGCTGGCAACCAATGGGATGGCGCTGAGGATTCCCTGTATGATCCCGCCATTGAATCCACCCTGGTCTGTTGCTTGACTAGTCTGTCAGATGATGTCATTTTCATCTCCTACTACAAGCTATTGTTAGCTTTTGATGACTTTGGTGAGCAAGGAAGAGCTGCCACTCAAAAAGGAAGAAAGAAAGTCAAGAAGGGGACGTTTATTGGTGCATTTCTGGCTGTGTTGGCCAAGGGTTTTGTCTATTATTGGACAAACCCTGATTTTGTTGATGGGTACTCTTACTGCCACATCCTCGGTGGATTGCTTGACTCCTGGGATGGCTCAAATTCCAAATACTGGGTTTTCTTGAGCCACCAGATAGAGGGAAGCTCCACTGCCCTTGAGGCCATCCAGGGATGCAGGCACCAGGCCTCAGTTTACCCTGCCGGCCATGCTGACGTCCATCTGGGAGATGTGGTCTTCTTTAACATGGGGTCCACACTACAGAAACGCCGCCCTCAGGCTTTCAACAACCTCTATCTTGGGGTCCTTGATCACAATTTTCTCTTTGGTTGCCAAATGGTGGCTGACTTGTTTTCGCAAATGGTTTTCCATGTGAACATGGGCAGCCAAATAACGTAAGGATAAGCGCCTTCCACCCTGGGCAACTGCCACTTACCAGCCCATACAGCCAATGACCAATGAGGAGTACAATGAGCGGTATATGGCGGCCATCACGCGCAATCCTCCTGCCTCCACCCCTAACCTGCAAGCCCAACCCACCCAATCCCAGACCCCCCAGGCCAGCACTGCCTCTACATCTTCCTTCCTGTGTTATTCTGCCTCCTAGGCATCACTCCCCCCGCCTCAATAAACCCCCTGTTGCCAAACATTTTATATTTATATTATCTTTTTTTTAATTTCAACTGTTCATGTGCTCTTTGTTAATAGTTGGTTTTATTCTTTATGTTCAGCTTATTTCTATAAAATCATATATTTACTATGGTGTGTATCTAGATCCTGAACACAGTTATTTTTAACACCAAATCACAGCCCCTTGTGAAAACATTAACAACAATTTGGTGATCAGCTAAATTTGAATTAGAAAATTATAGTGTTAACTGTTTTTAGATAAAGTTGTTACTGATCCAAATTCAAAACCTTAATGATAAACTTTAAGCCAATCAGGAGCCAAGTGATAAAGTGATTGTTGTGAAATAAAGGATCATTCAGTAATTCTTTGATGCATGTGCACTAATTAATATGATTGGCTGGATGTTTTCCCATTGTACGCCATTGCTGCTGTGGCAAGTTGTTGATGGACTAGTGTTAACTCAGCGGCTGATTGGGCACTAGTCCATCAACAACTTGCCACGGTGGCAATGGCGTACAATGGCAAAACATCCAGCCAATCATATTAATTAGTGCACATGCATCAAAGAATTACTGAATGACCCTTTATTTCACAACAATCACTTTATCACTTGGCTCCTGATTGGCTTAAAGTTTATCATTAAGGTTTTGAATTCGGATCAGTAACAACTTTATCTAAAAACAGTTAACACTATAATTTTCTAATTCAAATTTAGCTGATCACCAAATCATTGTTAATATTTTCACAAGGGGCTGTGTCAAGCGCCAAAAATAATATGGTAACCAGGGAAACAATGCCACACAAAGCAAACAACACATATTGAGATGTGTGTAAAACATATACAAAATGGGTAAAAAGATGGGATAATGTAGTAAATGGGAAAATAAAAAGGAATAAACAAAGAGGCAATTGTATCAAATAATACAGAATTTATTGGGGCAAGAGCTATAAAAACATATGAAAAGGTTAGTAAAAAATCAATGAGCGAATTGGAAAAACTTCTAAGAGACCTTGACTTGGAAATTGCCAAAATCAAAGAAATTGACTGCAAGGTCAAGGAAAAGGTGAAGTCTGCCGTCCTTGAAGGGGACAAAATCAAAAAGGTGTCCGCCAAGTCACTCATGACTAAAATATCAGACACACCTGAAAAGACAATAGAGCGCCTACTTAATATACAAAAAACTGTGGTTGAGGGGCTCCAGTTCAAGTCCTTTGCACTCTCTGCGCCGTCTGTCTGGACAGATGACCCTGAGATGTACGCACATCTCAAACCCGCCAAGAGGGCTCGCAAGGAGGACACTGAGACGCCCGCACAGCTGCTTGCGCCAAGGATGGCAAAGCCTGCCAAAGCCGCCGGCAAAGAAGAAACCCAAGAAGGTACCTAAGAAAATAAATTTAATAAAAATTCATAAATACTTTCTTTTTTTAGAAGAAGTTGATGGCAAACTCCGCCGGGTCCTGGTTCCTTTTGTTCCCCCCATGTTCTACTCAAATTTTGCCACTCACATGGCAAAGCAGCTTTTCCTGTCCCCCCCCTGTCTTGCAGGAGCTTGAAGATAGGATACACGGTGCATTCCCAATGTCCAGGGAGGCATTGGCTGGGCTAACATATGAAGAGGGGGCATCCAAGTGGGCAGTTACTGCCTACAAGGATACTCAACTGGTCCGCCTGGACCCGGTTAACCTCAGTGGAGTTTACTATGTAAACTCCATTGAGCTTGTTTGGGACGTCTTGGCAATGCTCCCATTCAAGAATATACCGGAAATGGGCCAGGCCCATGTGGCTGCTTGCTTCTGCTTCCCAGTGGAGCACACCCTGTCCTACTTGCTGGAGAACTTCAGGCGCGCAGTAGAAAAACTGGCTGTTGCGGATGCAACAGCCATGAAGAAGACTAAAATCCTCCTGGCGGACTTCAGGCTGGCCTGGAGTGCCGACGAGATGGGGGTCCCAGAAGCTATGGATCTTACCTTTGGCAAAACAAAACACGAGAAAAAAATAAGCGCAGTATACAATAAGCTGTGTGAGTTTACGAAAGCCTTTTCTGGGCAAAGGCTTCACTTGGTGGTTTACCTGGGGTTCCTGTTTTACTTCGGAGTGAGCACCAGCATGAAGGACCTGGACAGGGTCCTTATGGGGATCAACGAGGCCCAACTTGCTCTCAACGGGAAAAAAAGTCCCCCCAGGTTACAACTTAGTTGACCATGTTATCCAGGACGCCCTGGTCCTGGCAGGAATCTACGGGTTTGCGGCCCCGCCTGAGAAGCTGCTGCTTCACTCCCACCTCACCATCCTCCCTTTTACCAGCAGGCAAGAATATTTTAACCAGGATGTATCCACCGTCCACGGTGTGGCAATGGAGGTTGTGCGCCACCTCCATCATAGGGTGGGTACATACCGCTGAACTCACTATAGGCAATCTTAATAAATTCTCTCTTCCAAATAATTCCATTGCAATTTATAATATTTTTATTATAATAAATTTTTCTAATTCTTATTTTAGCAAACAAGATCTGCAGAATATATCCCAGAGAAGGTCTTAATAAAAGTATAATAATATATTTCAATAAAATCTACTTCTGATTTGGACACATTACATTAACTTTTTTTGATTATTATATTTATTTTCCAAATGTGATATTAATGCGTTTGTGTTATCCAGTATCAAGCATTTGGGATACCCTTGGATGCAATAATAAAATAATATACAATAAAATAAATAAATTACTTACATCTATTGATGGATCTTCTGAATGTGATTGCAGGCTTAGAAACATCTAAATATAAAATGATTTTTAATAAATCTTGAATAGTAAACTAGAGAATATAAAAAAGTCAGACAAGCTAAGCCTTTAATTGATTGGCTGGTTTGCAAGGCACGCGGGGATAAACAAATCAGTGTGGCCATAGAATTTGGCCATGGTCTCAGCTGGGAGGATATAGATCCCGGCCTTCAGCAAATCAAAAAGGTCCTCTGTCCCAGTTGGGGTTCCTCGCTTGACAACTTGCTTGATCCACCCAAAGACTTCCTCGATTGGATTTAGGAAGGGCAAATAGGCAGGGAGGAAGAGAAGGTGCATATTTGCCGTGGCCAATTGCTGGGGGACCACTGCAATGCTTGTGTCAATTGATGGAAATTCTTCAAGAATATCTGCCACCTTGTGGAGACCAACGTTGTCCAGCACAATTACGTTGGTGAAGCCCAGGCTTGTGCGCCTCAGGTGCTCCTGGACCAATTGGAGGAATGATAGGAAGGTCTGGCTATTGTGAGATCCCAATATCATTTGGTAGAGCTCAACCCCCTTTGGACCAAGGAGAGCCACCATCAAATATGCTGTGGCGTGGACTGCAGCACGCCAAGCCATCCCGTCATTGGAGCCTCTGGGGACATACCCATACTCATTGCGCATTGACGAGGCAAATGCTGATTCATTGATGTAGTAAAATTTGACTGTCTCCTTGGCTTTTAGGGCAGTATACGCCTCTGCGTATTTTCTCCAGGTCTCAATATTGGCTGGGCTGTTCCAATTGTATGGGGATATCCTGAGTTTTTTCCAGGAAAATTGCATTCCCTTGACCAAATGATAATAGAAGGAAATTGAGGCCTTGACCCCAAAAGCAGACTTGACCATGGCCTGTATATTTGCAAGTTCAAGATGGCAATCTTGGGTTATCCACTGACGGATTGCCCATTTGTGCTCCTTTGTGAGCATGGTTGACACGCGCAAGGATTTTTCCGCAGAAAGGACTCGACCCGTGTTGAGAAACTTGTTGAAGGTCTTTGAGGCGTACTTGGGATCCACCCCAACAATGGCTGTGGCCGCCTTGTAATTGCCTGATTCACACATTAGATTAAGCAGGATGATGCGTTGGATGTCAGGGATGCGCTTCTGAGCGGGCTTTTTAGCGGTGGGGATTGACTCATCAGCATTGGGCAAGGCACAGGGCATAGGCACCTTGTTGTAGAAGGCTGCAACTTTCTTGCGCACCAGTTGTCCCTCATCAGTTTGAAAGAACTCGGGCTCCTTGTTGTCCTCCTGATTGCCATTGCTTATGTATGGCTCATAGCTAGTATCAATTACAGGCTTCACCTTCTCCAGCATGGCTGACGGGACCAACTCTTGCCGGTACAAAGCGTCAAACACATACAAAGTAAGTTCTACCTCCTTGTTTCTAACCATTTTGGTAGTGGTGACCTTGGTGGGCTTCTGGGTCAGCTTGGGAACCCAAGGGTTTATGCTCTGCACCCTAGCAGCTTGTGCTCCTTGAACCAGCTGTGTCAGTGCAGCGTCACTATGGAACTCTCCTCTTCTGCCTCCCTCCTGAGTAAGCACTTGTGTTGTACTGAGTCTATTCTTTGACCCGCGAGGGCGACCACAACCGCGGCGCACAACAGGTGCATTGGTACTCTGGTGTTGTGTTCCTTCCATTTTAAAATTTAATAAAATATAAATAAATTTTAATTAAGTTACTCCCTAATTTTAATTTTTGCTTTTATCTGAATATGGATATTTAATTAGAGGTTTTCCCACCCAATATCCCAATTATAGATTTTTTATTTCTTAATTAGTTGTTTCTGGTTTACAACGCCTATTTTTGAATACCCAAAATAATTCCCATCCTTTTTCCTGGATTTTATGCCAAATATAAGCACCCAACACAATATTTTTAAAATTTATGTTTCAGATCTTGTGTCTTATTTTAGATGCCTTGGTATCATTCTTGATTACAATCCATTGCACAAACTGTGTGAGTGATTTTGTTTGTGGTTTGAGTTCCTATTGTGTTTTGTTTTTGGATTGAGTTTTGACGCACCATGTGTGGGTGTATTTTGTCACCAATTCACATAGTAAACATATGTACACCAAAAGCCAACTCACACCATTTTGTTTGTGAATCCATGTATTCCAGATTTCATTTTGAATGGTTTCGCTTTGCGCGTGAGTACTTTGTTGCTGTGTTGACCCATTTTGCCTATTAGCGCCAAAAATCCCTGTTAACAGAGTGTATATTTTAACCTGCTAGTTGAATTTTGTTTAAATCTGAAATGATTTCGTTTAAATCTGAGTTCATTTTGCTTATCACCATAGCTTTTAAAACTACTGTATTAATATGTGTATAGGCCTACAACCATACTTTTACAAGATAGCACTCCAGATGTTAATCCCCAAGCTGTCCTAGGCCAAAAACACAACACTAGCACCACTTAACAAGAGTGAAATCCAAACGTTATTGGGATGATTGCATATGTCAGAAGATTCATCCCTGATTAGGGAGCACTAACTGTCTTCTGTCTGCAATCACCAGCAAAACAACCAAATTATTTGGACCTCATTAAGATAGCAGCAATTTTAACAGCTAAAGAAAAAATGGTCACTGCTCCCATCCTGGAGTATCTCAACTGTGAAGGAACCTATTGATTGGAAACTGACACCTCCAACTACGCAATTGGAGGTGTGCTTAAGATTCAACCATAAGAAAATAATTTCTTCCCTGTGGTGTACAAATCAAGAAAGCTGTCTAAAAATGAACAAAGATACCCAATATATGAAAAAGGACTGACAGCCATGGTTCACTGTTTGAAGTGGTAATGATACCTGAAAGATGCACAAATATTCAAAGTGATAAATGCTCACAAGTCATTGGTATTCTTTAAAACATAACAACACCTTTCCAGACAACAATCTGAATGAATCAACTTTAAACAAAGGTATACAATAATAATTGAATATAAACCAGGCAAGAAGCTATTTATTGCAGATGCCCTATCAAGGCTATACCATGAACACCTCATATGCACTGATGGAGACCCTGATTGGCCCATGTTAATAATAGGAAATCCCCAAGAGGGGTTCTCATCTGTTACACCAATAGACATCCAAAAGAAAGTTCTCAAGAACAAAAATATGTTCAAGAACTTATTGCACTCTACACCACATATTATCAAGTGGTAATAAAGTGCCCTGCATACTCTTAACACAAAAGATTGACACAATTCTTTGATACCACAGAGATCTGGGACACATCTGTAGCAGAAACTTGCATGAACACATTAAAATGCGCTAATGGTGGCCCAAAATGCTGAACAACATCAAGAGATTACTAGATCAATGCAAAGTCTGTGAAAAATATGCCTGCTCCAAGGCACCCCCAAAACAGTAATACCAGTGTCAATCACACAACCTTTCAAAGTGTGGTCACTGGATATTGTGGGATTGATGCCTGGAAATAACAAAGAAAAAAATACATTATTGCAGCTATTGACTATACAACTAGATGGCATGTAGCTTAAGCTACAAAAGAACACAAATTAAACAATGTAAGTCGCTTTATTGGTAAAGAAATCATAGCAAAATTTGGAAAGCCTGAACTATTAATTACAGATAGAGGAACAGAACTCACTACCAACAATATCAATATCTACCTTGCTAAAAATCAAATAAAGCACAAAGTTGCCAGCTCTTATCATCTACAAGCAATTTAGAGAGTACAAAGATTAAGCAGTGCCGTTTTAGAGACTCTCAGTAAATTATCTGCTAATAACCCACAATTATGGGCTGACATTCTCCCTGCAGCATTAATAGTATGTTGAAAACTTGACAATTACAATACATGCAACAGACTGTATTAACTTGTCTACAGGCATAAACCTGCCATTGTCAGCACTAAGTCAGAACCACAACTACCCTTACCTAAGAAAGTACCAAACAACAATAATTCTGACATACAATATGCCAGAAGGACCAAGAAACTAAGGGGGGGAAAGGGTTGAGAGAGAAGCTGTCTCATTACAACAGGGACACTTCTAGGTTAGGAACAAGATCTGGGTTGTTAACCACAACATGAACAAATGAGACCCAGGATTATGAGGACCAGGCATTGTCATGGAAGTCAAACCAAACAACACCTACTCCATCAAAGAAATAGGCACTAAACCAGAACTCAAGTGTATGCATCATGACTGGCTCTGCCTATTTAAAGCAAGAAATGCACAACACAACTCACAACTACCTGTCTCTAACACAAAACTGGATCAATATCAAGCCCAAATCCCCAATACCCTCAAGAGAATTCCTAAGGCTCCACCTTTCAGCATCCCAGGGGAAGATGTTGCAACATTTTTTATTACTCCCTCTCGGGAAAGTAATTTCCTGAGTGATTTCCTGACTAATCATTATGTTGGTGGCACTCTTGTCAAATGTCCATCTAATACAGGGATCAAACCTTTTAAGCCCTAAGAGAAACAATTACTTAGATAAGCCTCATGACTACCATGATGTATATGGACAACATGTGGCTTCTCATGATACTATATAATACTCTAGACTCATACTAATAAAGTAACATTCTTGTTCTAATTTTCACATATATTTTATTTTATGTGCTTCTTAGAAGTATTTTCTCGACAACGCTAAATTTAATGATGCCTTGCCCAAAGTAGAAACCCCCATTAAACTATATATTTCCCTTTTCCAACCCTTATTTCTGGTATACCGCTGGGTAAAATGCAGAAAAGAACCCCTCAAAAGATATCCATGGTATAAGCTTGAGATTCGCCACTTAAAAAGCTTTAAAAGTTATAGCTGGTTATGAAGGGTACCGGTTTGATCGGCAGGATAAGTTAAATAAAATACGTGGTTGGAAATGCTTTTTGAATTCTCGTCATTTGAGCGCTGCTGGGCCGTTTTTGGTTGATTTATGAACTGCAGATCAAGGATGTGCTTAGATATGGGGCACGGCTTTTACAGCTAAGCTGTTTGCGTGAAACTGTATTTTAAGGTTGATCTGCTCGCTTCGCTCTGCTCGACTTGATCAGGTCGATGGGTTCGAAGTAGTCAAGTTCGAGCTCAATCCTTCAGGAGATTTGGTTTGTTTATAGCTATGGTAGGCAATCCCATGGAACTAACTCACTATGACATCATGGATTCCATCTGGATTTAACGGGTGGGTGAGGATGGAATCCTTTTGGCTAAACTGGTCATGTGGGCTTCCATCCTTGGGATCTTTAGATTGGCAGTTTTTGTGAGATGGGGCTGGTGATTCAAGACGGGTGGATAGCTTTTACTGAAGAGGTGTCTTGAGAAGATTCGAAACTGATATATTAGCCAGAGTTCAAGATGGATGGATCTCGCCTTCTTGAGAAGCTGAGGTCTTCTCGTTAGGATTGCGCTGGAGCGTAGACAAATACGATACTACTAGCTTATCGGGGGATAGGAAGATATTCCGTCAAACAATGTTCCGGCAACAGATTTTCAGCCAATTTTGATCCGATTATAGCTTTCTCCGCCTGTATTTTTTTAGCTTTGTAATTTTTTTAAAAATTTAAAGAATAAAAAAGTTTTTTTAAAGCTGATTATTTAAAATCTTTAATATTTTTAGTAAAAATTTAATTAAGTTAGGCTTTAAAAAGGTAAAGTTTTAAAATCAAGCCTGTTCACACCAAGAAAAAAACAATTAGAGAGATATTATAGTTTGTTAGAGAAATGAGGATAATTTAAAAGCTTTTCGTATTGCAAAGCTAAAAGGTTACACAAGAGCAAAATTAGAACTAGATCAAAAATGGCTAAAAATCTGATGACAAAACATTAATCGATGGGATATATTTTCATCTTTTATCAAGGTTAAGCAAATTTGATTAAAGCTATTTGTCAATATTGAATGAACATGATGTAACTATATCAAGCAAAAAGTTAAATAGCTTTTAATAATGAATTTTAGGCTATATCACAAGTACAATTTTAATAAAATAATTAGACCAGTTGGTGAGTATATACCTCAAAACAAAAGAAAAGATTTTAGAAGATATTGCTATTGTTATTGAAGTAGAAGATTAGCTTTAAATAACTGTTAATATGTCACATAGTGTTCACATAGATCATGAATGCTGTGTGGTATGCAAGAGCAAGAGTCTTCTAAAAAATAAGAGATTGAAAATTGTTTAATATCTGGATTGATTTTTAGGCTCATCTTTCACTCAATAGTTGAATTATTTATCAGAAAAATATTTTTAAGAGAAAAAAGAGAGTAATTAAAGATATTAATGATAAGAAATTTTATTTCTTGTTATTGACTTCATCTTACCTGTGTATAATAACTAAACTCTTGACAAGAGAAGTATTTTAAATATATTGCTCCGCCAAGCCACACTGAAGAGACACTAATATTATAAGCTTCTGAAATATTATAATAAGGCTTAATTGATCCCAAAATGACTTGATAAAATACTGTAAATTCAGAACCTGAACGTAAAAATGCGGGATTGTCAAATCCTTGGTCCAAATTTTGAATCACTTTTGCGGGCAACTCAGCTGAGTGAAAAATAAAATATTTAATAAAATCAACCATTTATTTTGATTTATTTTGGTTTATTTAAATTGGCAAATTTCGAATCTCTTGAGCAGATAACTCAACTAACAAAAGACAAAACTCAGCAAACAATTTGGAATACATGAATCAGAAATGCGGGATTCTAATGTACGATTTGAGATTTCCTGCATTTCAATCAAATCATGGACATCATGCAAAAATTAACGAATCTGAAATTGCGGGATTAACAAATCCAAGAACCAAATTTCAAATCATTATTGCAAGAAATTTGGAATAAATATAATTTATTGGTGTCTCAAAAAGGACACTAAAGGATATAGAGTGGATTTGTGCTAATTCTTTTAGGAATCATAGCCATTCTCAAAAATCACCCTATTTCATTTTAGGACGGCTAAAATTTAGATGCTTGATTACAGCAGATTTTAGAAGATGCTAATAATAAAGTATCCTTAGTAGCAATACATGAATACATAGTTAGTAAACTAATGGTTTATCTTTCCCCCTCTCCTTCTTCCTTTCTCAAAATAAGTTTTATGGCCCCCGGCGTAGCCAGGGGCCAAAAAACTTTTAAAAAATTTCTGCGTCATCAGGAGAGTAGCTCATAAATCATTATATGGTTTTATGATTTCTATATTAGTGATTTAAAGTGCAGAATATTGCATCATTTCCAGTTTAGATAATTTTTCATTTCACTTAATTTCATGTCTAAACATGGGTGTTTAGATTGGATTTTTCATTTGATTTTATCCAGAGTGGAGCTTCTTGATTTGGGTTGTGTCAAGATTTCTGGATCTTGAGGAAGAGATATTGTGTTTATTAGCCATTATATTGTAGGATGAGATAGGGGATCTGTATGGCAACAGATGTGCTTCAATTTGTGTGACAACAGCAGAGGTCTGTTGTTGAATGATCCAAGAGAATTTGCAAAGTCCTGTGGTCTTTTGAAGACGCAACACCGGCTGTGGTGGGTTGGCAGGAGTTTCACAAGTATCAATAAGCTTGTTCTTACTGTACTTTGACACTTCTACTATCCAGACTAGTAGAGATGTTGAGGGTATGAAATTGTATATCTTCCAAGTGATCTTGAAAGACCCCTTTATAGTTGACAGCTAGCGGCCAAACTGGCGTCTAGCTGTGGACAACTCTTACTAGCTAGCCTATCATCCCCAAGCTACTAGTCTTATCCCCCAGAGTTGGATCCCAAAAACCAAATAGGGTTTGGGATGAGGTAATATTCTAGGCTGCTGATTTCCCCTCTTCAGCCTAGATATTCCTTGACTTAGTCATGACAACTAAGTTGACACCTATTGGCTGAACTGGCGTCCATGCTCGGCATAATGGAAAATGCAGACGGGCAGTTTGCCGTCTCACTTCTTGGTGAAACAGGTGTTGAATTCCCCAATATTCTCTGGGTCAGGTTTGTGTCCTTATCTGGAATCCAGAATCCTTAGCGTCTAATTATAGAAGCTTCTGGATTGACCTGTGACCTGAGACCCGGAATGTCTCAGGTGCTTCTGACTTGTAACTATATTGACCTTATTATAGTTCCCCCGTATTCCGGAATAGCTGTTTCACTCTGGCTGTATTACGTCCATTATCAACTCATGTCTTGTGATGGGAATATGGATCAGTCAACCCAGATAGACCAGGATTTCCTGACAGGTTGATTTGTCCTAGTTACTTACTGTACATTCAATTTGGATTCCAGTTCCCGCAATTATTATTTGAGTTTACTAGTGGCATTCAAAAGCAATTTGAAATTTGGTTCTTGGATTTGACAATCCCGCAATTCCAAAAAACATAGTAAACTTAATGGAAATAGTTGATGGATTTGAACGCTTCAAATATGATTCCAGTTAATTCATTTTGTCTATTGGAAATATGCAGTTCAACTTGAACTTTGCAAATTTGTCTATGAGTTCCCGCATTTTTAAAAATTCAAATAAATACTCAAAAAAATCAATTTAATTAAAAAAAGGCTATCCTGCAAAAGTGATTTGAAATTTGGACCAAGGATTTGACAATCCCGCATTTTTACGTTCAGGTTCTGAATTTACAGTAAGCTCTGGTTCAGGAACACAATAGCAACCAAGAACATCCAAAATTCATCAATTAGACTCTGAGCTTTGATAAGTTAGCAATAATCTGAATCCATCCAGTGTTCTGCTGAGATAGCAGCAAAATAGGGTTTATAATGAGATGCTTGATTACTTATGAGTTTCTCTGAGAATATGTGTCAAGATTTTTGGATTTTGAGGGAGAAAAGATATAGTTTTTATTGTTTATATTATGCATGTGGGGATAGGTGAATCTTTAAAAAGACAGATGTGCTTTCTATTGGTGTGAATGAGTGTTGCAGCAGACTGTGTTCCGTTGCTGCTTGATCCAAGTGATGGGGAAGTCCTGTGGTTCTTTGGAGACATGACACTGTCTATGGTGGTTTGGCAGAAATTTGAAAGTATCAATAAGTTGCTCTTACTGTACTTGACACCACTACTATTTGAACTAGTAGTGATGTTGAAGGGTATTAATTGTCTGTCCTCCAAGTGATCTTAGAAGGATCCTTTATAGTTGAAAGCTAGCGTCCAAACTGGCGTCTAGCTGCGGACAACTCTTACTAGCTAGCCTATCATCCCCAAGCTACTAGTTTCACCCCCAGAGTTGGATCCCAAACCTGAATAAGGTTTTGAGATGAGGTAATATTCTAGACTGTTGATTTTTCTTCTTCAGCCTAGATATAACTTTTGCTTAGTTACGGTAAACTAAGTTGATATCCATTCTGGCTGACCTTGCCTTGCGCTCAGTATAATGTGCAAAATTTGCACAGGCGGTCCTCCGTCTCACTTCTCAGTGAAACAGGATGATGTAATTCCCTGTTCTAATCTTTGAGTCAGGTTTTCGTCTTAATTTGGAATCTGGAATGCCTAGCATCTAATTATAAAAGCTTCTGGATTGTCCAGTGACCTGAGACCAGGAATGTCTCAGGTGTCTTCTGACTTGTAAACTATATCAATCTTGTTATAGTTTCTCCGTATTTCAGAATAGCTGTTTCAGTTTGGCTGTGTCCCATCTAGTGTCAACCCACAGCTTCAGTGATAGGGATATGGATCAGTCAACCCTAATAGATCAGGATTTCCTGACAATATGTTTTTGATGGTATTTGCAATGTTACCTTACAGTGCCACTGCAAAGATGGGTTCATAGAATATGTTTTTTAATTAATAGAAGTAATGCACTAAAAATAAAATCATCATAAAAGCATCATCACCGCCAAGTTGCTAATTAATTGTGCAGAATAATGACTTATATAATGCCCAGCGCAGGATATTATGTAATTGGATTACATGTAATATTACATGAATACCTGACTCTTGTCATGGGTAAAGACATCTTGATAAGAATTGTTTGCCCCAAGAAAATCCAACAGAAAGAAGCTTCCAGAAAGAAGATGCCTATGAAAACCCACACTGACCTGAGTCAATCCATAGACAGGAAATGAGTGATGACTAAGCAGGTGCACCTCTGAACAAGGCTTAAAAACCTGCTGTTTAAGGCCTGAAAACCCAAAAATCAATTTATGATATCAGAATTTTTTTGGCTACTTCTGAAGAATTAGTTGTCAGAATTTACCCTGCTGATGTCAGCATTTTCCTCCCAGCTATACAAGCTGAGTTGTAGCTCACAACTAGATTATGGTTGAATAAAAACCATATAATCTCTAAAAGTTGTCAATTTTATTTATTTCTGGTAAGTAAAAACCCACAGAAATCAAATTCTTGTTTGCATACCTCCCTGTGCGTATCATCACAACACACAGAATTGGTTTAGTGCTATTCACAGCCAGTGCACTATTGTTTGTGATTTCCTCATCCAAAATTGAGAAGTATTTTGAGCCAATTTTCCAAACCCTCCATTTGCAAATATAGTTTACATTTCTCAATTGTTAGCTTTTGTAATTTTTTCTTATTTTTACAGCTTGCATTTTGCTTGTGCCTTTGCTTGGAGTTTACCACTTACAGGGTTTGATACTGGAAATTCTTTTGCTACTTAATATTTTCAGCATTTGAACTTGCATCCCCAATTTTCTCAATCTTTCAGAATCTTAAAAGTCCTTTCATCATTACAACTCTGAGAGTTGATGATAGCAATCTGAGGACAAAAATATGGGTTGAACAAGAGTTAGATGCAACATATGTTAATTCTGGCAAAGGAGTATTAGCTCTATAAAAGTCATTTTATTAGACTAATAAAAGGAAAAAATATAATATACTACTGTAAAATGTTTTTACAGTAGAGTAATAATCCAAGTTCAAAGACTATTGTCAGTTTTCAAAAGTACCAATAAGCAGCCACTTAGAGATGCCTCTGCTTCAGTCAGTTGCCTTCCTTAATTGCTACCGCCAGATCAAAAAACCAAATAAACATTTCAGTTAACAGCTTGCTGCCATACAAGCCAATCAACAACTTTTATAACCAAGACTAGGACTATTTTTAATAAATCTAATAACAATTAGACTGCCAGTCCTGAGAGCAGGACTGAAAGTTCTGACATTAAAACACAGCAAATTAAATATTCCTTATAATATAAATAAATTATGGGGTAATTAAATTATTAAAATAGCTTTGAATTGATCTTTGCTATAAAATAGCTGATGGGACTGAGATATTTAGTTTAATAAAGATATCACTATTAACAGTAGTTAAAACATGCTTCTTTATTAATGTCAACTGAGCCTTCATGATAGAGTTGGTCAAACAGTGTCAGCTAAAGCTAGCAAGCGAGCAGGCATTATTTATTTAAGTGTTACAGTAGTTTTAAAAGCTATGGCAACAAACAAAATGAACTCAGATTTAAACGAAATAAACTCAGAATTAAGCGGAATTGAAAATAAATGAATTTATATTGATTTACAATAGATTTGGGTTCATTTCAATTTTGCTTAAATATGAATTCATTTTGTTTGTTGCCATAGCTTTTAAAACTGCTGTAACAATACATTAAAGTTTTATAAAAAGGGTTACCATGAAGAATACTTGGCCATTTATTTGGCCCTTTTATTTAATTTCAGATACTTATACACATTGCTGGCTCTGAACATAAAGCTTGATTTTTCCTTGGCAATAATAGGATATTTTTACAATATGTATCTTTACTTTGAAGGGGTCTTATAACTAGCTCTCATATGAAGTTGGAACTTTAAGTAACTATCTCAGCATAAGAAGAAAATTAGGTTTGCCAGAATTATTGATCACTAACTTGTGACACAATTGTTTCTTTCTTGAATTTTAAGTGATATTTATTTTTAATAGTTATAAATTTGCTTGATTGTACTAATAGATAAAAGATAATATATTCTTATTAAAGAGAGAAACCGTTTGTTGATGCTGCTTCATGACCGAGAAAATTTGAATGTTTCTGTTTCAAATAAGGGTAAATTAATTATGGCAAGACCTCATTTTAATTTTCTTTAGCTTTAAATCGATTTAAAATTCTGAACAATAAAAATTACCCGATGAAGGATGGAGGCAGGAGTGTAATTTAAGGGAGTTCATGTCGTATAATATAAACGATAAGATCACTAATCATATCCAGGACGGATAGTCGTACCAATAAATGTTCTTACGCCCCATCCATATCTGATGGATTCGATGATGAACCCTCAACCCAAGATCCAGGCTGGATTTTATCTTATCAGCAAAGGCTATCAAGATCTATCCTGGTTCGATTTCCAGGGCTGAGAAACCCCTTTCAAGGCAAGGCCAGCAGTTTGCTGAAAATTAACGGTGGTTCGGTTAGTGGCATAGCAGTGATAACTTTGGCTATTTATGGATTAACCTTCGTGGAATCGGCAATAAATATTATTTCAAATCTGGCTACCTCGTTTGTGGTTTGTAAACAAATGATAATGTAAATTAAGGGCGTGAAAATCAAAGGCTATCCCTCACTTTATTAATTTATTTGAAATAGCAGCATGCATAATAAACTCGGAATCAAATGTAGTTGGAAAGGAAGGCTAGACGCTATCAAGGATTGTATTCAGGGCAATTAGTCTTGCTCCTCAAATACATGTACCGTCACGCATAACCCGATTCGCGCACCGCATTCGGTGGAATTGGAAAGCCGCTTGCAGTTATGATATTTGAAAAGGCACCTTTCCAAGAAGTGTTTTCAAGGTGATTCCTCACTCTTGGAAATCATGCATGCCAGTAAAAACGCATATAAATTCATATTTGAAAATATTTTAATTCAAAATTGTCAATAGGCAACTTTAGGTTGTAATAAAGTTTGGGTGCTGCATTCAAAAACAAGAATATGAAGCACGTCAGACAATTCTTGGGTCGAGCGGAGCCAATCAGCGCTTGGTTTCCCCTACACCCCAGAGGATTACCTGGTATGCGTCGTCACTGGAAGCCAGTGGATCAATGAACCCGCTATGGAGCCGTACACTCAAGGAGTTAACCTCAAAACAACTGGGCCTTCATCATTGGCCAGCCAGCGACATGTCCCCGAATTAGTCATGTCTCGGTAAATTTGAGACTATCCTTGCCGCGCACAGTACTATTCATTAGCCTTTTGCAGGCACCTTCAGATCTAGCTTTATTTAAGTATTCACATTTTCTCTTCTCGACAGTCCTTCAACCCAACTACTAGCTTTAATAATGCCCGTTCAGACCAACATGACACCTCTTATCGTGAGCACCGGGAGTCCTCCTTTGACTCATGAATCTAGACCCAGTACACCTTCTCTCCAGGTACTCTTTCTTTTTCACTTCCATTCTAAATAACTAGGAATTTAATGAGACAAGTTCCAGCACATCCGCCAAGGCCTTGCGCCAGGAGCTGGACAACCTAGTTTCCTCCTCTCCCAGTACTGCCACCAAAAAGTTTGCCAAGGAAATGAACGACTTTTATCGTCTTTTCCTTCGCTTTTCCGAGGAAAAGTCTCGTGGGGCCAAATTGTAAGCCACAATTTCAATCATTTTCTTCCATCTTCTGCTCGTGACTACTTTTTGAACGTTATCTAAATACTTTAAAAGAAACTGGGCTCGCGTTCGCTCTCCTCCTGATGAAAAGGTGATACCTTATTCTCAACTTCCTCAGTCAAGCCAAACCGATGGCGAACTCTTAAACAAACTTGCTGTCTTGAAGCTCAACGGAGGACTTGGCACAACCATGGGCTGTGTTGGCCCTAAGAGTGCTATCGAGGTTCGTGATGGCATGAGCTTCTTGGACCTGACTGTTAGACAGATTGAGGTATGCCCAATTAAAGGTTTCTCGGCTAACATATTAGCACCTGAATAAGGCTAGCGGTGCCAATGTACCCCTACTATTGATGAACTCATTCAACACTGCTGAAGAAACCCATCGCATGATCCAGAAATTCGCCAATCACAATATCGAAATTAAGAACTTTGATCAGAGTCGATTCCCAAGAATCAAGAAGGATACCAATATGCCACTTCCCGAATCCTACGATAGCGACATCAAGTCTTGGTATCCCCCTGGACACGGTGATCTGTTTGAATCCCTTAACAACTCTGGTATCCTCGATCAACTCATCGATGAAGGCAAAGAATATTTATTCGTTTCCAACATTGACAACTTGGGGGCCATTGTCGATACTACCATTCTGAAGCACGTTGTCGATTCGGGAGCTGAATTTTGCATGGAGGTGACCAACAAGACAAAGGCTGATGTCAAGGGCGGTACTCTAGTCGATTACAACGGCCAGATTCGCCTGCTAGAGATCGCTCAGGTGCCCAATGAACACGTGGAGGATTTCAAATCGATCCGCAAGTTCAAGATCTTCAATACCAACAATCTCTGGGTGTCCGTAAAGGCTATCAAGCGCCTGGTTGAAGCACAGGAACTCAGCATGGAGATCATTGTCAACAACAAAGAACTCAATGGTGAGGCTATTATCCAGCTTGAAACTGCTGTTGGCGCGGCCATCAAGCACTTCCAAGGTGCTCATGGCATCAACGTTCCCCGCTCGCGTTTCCTTCCCGTCAAGAGCACATCAGATCTATTCTTGGTTACATCAGATCTATATGCCCAGAATCAGGGTGTTCTCTCTATGAACCCTAAGCGTATGTTTAAGACGGTCCCTGTTATAAAGCTTGGTGACCACTTCAAAAAGGTCAACGATTTCCTGACCCGTTTCCGTAGCCCGCCTCATATTTTGGAACTTGATCATCTTACCGTCACTGGAGATGTGACTTTTGGAAAGGCAGTGGTCCTCAAGGGCACTGTCATTATTGTCGCCAACTACGGCTCCCGCATAGATATCCCATCGGGAGCCATTCTGGATGACAAGGTAGTCTCGGGCAATCTTCGCATTCTTGATCATTAACTTCCCCATCCCTTTGTTATTTAAAACTGGGTCCTCGAAGAACTCCGTTAAGCTATATTAAATATGATGTCTTATCGCTAACAATATTCCGCCGTATTTGTTTTCAAGCCATCCAATCCCTTGATCCAGCCTTGATTGCTTACTCAAAGCGAAAGGTACTCATCTTTATTTACTTTTTAATTAACCCAGGTAGAAAATGAAATAGCCACAAGTTTCATACCTTTTTTGCTCAGTTGCTTAATGAAACAACCCTTATATTTCAAATGGTTTGCAAAAATTAGATATGTTAGTCAACCCAGCTTACAGAGCTAAAATGTTTGTAGGCGCCACCAGAAGCCTCAAATCGAATTTTATAATTATATTTACCTTTCAATAGCTACCTTCATAGCACAATTAGAGTTAGGGTTACATGTGTATTTTTTGTATAAATAACTATAGTATTCTATTTAATAATTAAATCTTCGCCCCACCCTCAATTACATTAACAAGCTTAATCAGAGTACCGTTCCAGATTGGGGCATCCTTCCCACCGTAGGAAATATATATTCTAGATCAAAACCAATTTTCCGTACTGATGTAATATTAGGCAGAGTTGCTAATTCCTATACTGAAGTTTGAATTTGAATTTAAAAACTGCAGAAGCTACCAATCCAGGCATGCTTAACCCTAGGGCTTCTGGTCTGTGCTACATCCATTCAAAAGGAACACATCGATTGTCAACATGTGAAGCCATATACTGATTATTGGGCACCCAACACTCCTTAAGGCACCCTTCAGGGCCAGAAAAGATCTGCAACTAACTCTGTGCTGGCTGATTTCCCACCTTTTTGATCCATCTAAAAACTTTTGCACATGGATCTTGGGTACCCACCTCACTTCTGACAGATTGTTGGATTTCAGTGCTTTTTGAGGTGTAAAAATTGGGCAGGAAGATATTATGTCAATTATTTTTCTGCCAGCTGATTTTCAGTCAAATTTGATCCAACTATTATTTTCCTCATACAGTAGTTTTAAAACCTATGGCAACAAGCAAAAATACTTCAGATTTAAACTAAATAAACTCAGATTTAAACAAAAATAGCTAATCTGAAACAAAACTAGAACTCAATAAATTTATATTAATTTACAATGGATTAGGGCTGTGTCAGAGTTCAGACGGGTGGCTCCTTTTAAGAAAAGAAGCACCTGTCCGAAATCCGGAAACTATTATGAGAGATTCTTCTTTTAGAAGATTCTCTTGTAATTGTTTCCTTCTACACCCTCAGAAGGGTGTTCAATTTCGGATTTTTTTAAAAAAATAAAAAAATATTTTTTTACTTTTCTATTTTAAAAATTTAAAACTTAAATTCAAAATTCAAAAGAGTTTTAAAAAATAAATTTTATTATACTTTTTTAATTAAATAAATTGAAATCCGGAAAGCAAAAAGCCTTGCATCACCTTCTATTTTTTAGGTGATTTTGGATTCCCCCAGCGTAGGGGAATCCAAAAAAAGGTTACAGGGAAGGGTGGACAGGACGATTACGGCATTTGCTGTAATCATCCCTTTTTTGGTCCGCCGCAACCCTACAATGGATTTGGGTTAGTTTCAATTTTGGGTTTCAGGTGCTTTGATTTCGTTTGCATCTGAGTTTGTTTCATTTAAATCTGAACAATTTTTGCTTGTTGCCATAGCTTTTAAAACTACAGTATGCAAGTTTTTTTTGGATTTATAATAAGGCAAATATTTAAATATAGTTTATTTACTAATAAACACTATGATATACACAAATAAGAAGTATGATGTTTTTGTATTTAACAGCCTTAGTTTTAGATATTCACCTCTTTAAAAGCCAATCAAATTAAATCTAGCTACCAGAAAACAAAATCAGAATATTGAAGCTTGTAAAGCATACTCTTTATCCAATAGCCCTTCTTTACTTTTGATCTTTGATCCTCTTATCACTGTAAAGCTAAAAACTTTACATACAAAGAAAGCCATAGTTGGATCTGATCTGACTGAAGACCAGCCAGCAGAAAAACGATTGGCGGGATATCCTTCTGGCCCAAATACCATTTTGGATAAGAGTCGGGATCCGGCATGATCCCAGCTTTGGTGCATGCCCAGCATTTCTGAAGCCGGGGTATACTCCTTTGCTCCCTACACTCTTTGGATCAAAGGTTACAGATCCATCAAAAATCTGAAAGGGTTTGCCATGGCCCAGATATCTTTGGGAGAGCTTTCAGCCAACATGAAATATTGAGCCTGAAAGGCCCAGTAAATGGCTGGGGCCATCCTTATCACATAGTTTGCAGCAGTAGCCCAGGGGTGCCATACTCCCATGTGGGTATCACTTGTTCAACAAGTCCCAGCATGGTGAGATGAGCAAACCCAAGCTTGCTATGATCATATGATGAAATGATAGGAAAGCACAGAGGCAGGGTATCTCCTGGTCTAGACTTCTGGAGAGAGGGAATGATATAAATGTTGGTTCTGATGGGGCAGTGAAGATCTGCTCAGTTTCCCAGTGCTTATCAGGATACCAAGTGTACCGTGCTGATCCTTCAGGTGAGAGAGAATCAGAGGTAGGTATGGGCATGGCTTATCAGATGATGAGACCTAAATTTACCAGTTAGGAAAGCGTCTTTCTAGCCACAGCCCATGGTCCAGCTTGTCAGAGCCCAGAGTGCCCTGGACAGTCAGCTGGCCTCTCTAGAGGTGATTAAACATGCATCATGGAAACCCCCACAAAGCATTTCCCATGGCAAAATACCCCCCTTTAAACTAACAAATGGCCCAGGATTTGAGAGGCACACAATCCTCAAATCCCTGGCATCAAGCCTGTTAACAAATCTGGGCCATCTACCTATTGGGAAATGGCACATCAGGAACACGACCGTTTGATTGTGCAATTGGACAATCAATTCATTGCGAGAGCTAAAAATAACTGTAGCAACTTACCATGCTGCAAAATTCAAAAGGTTCATGTTATAACAGCCAATGAGAGCTCAACCTCTTGGCCAAGCACGCAAATTCCAGATAAAATCACAAATTCATCTCCAAATGATGCCATCAGTTCTCTGGTGGCATAAAAGGCCATAGAATCATCAGTAAGTATAAGTAGTGAGGGGGAGAAGCCCTCCTCACTGTTGACATTTTAATAAAGCGAGTTTATGCCTAGAAATTATTATCTTATTGCAGGAATTGTCTATTTTTGCTCAAATTCAATTATTTTCTTTGCATCTATTTGTGAATCCATCACAATATACAAACTAGCCTATCCACATCCACCTGGTTATACTCCTGCTGCCCTTGTTGAGCCACCCCGCGCCCTTGATCTGGAGTATTTCCATCCACACCATTTGGATCTGCTGCCAACCATGAAGGAGATTCCAACTGCACCTCCTCTCCCAAATGCGCCGTCCACTCAGGACTTCAGCAAGCTAGGTTTTGTCTACATCACTGTATTGGGGCTGGCCAACCAAGTTGTGCCCCATACTGGGAGTTGGCTCCCCCTGGCCACTGCTCTCAACTACCTGGTACAGATCACGCCTATTGTGTACATGGCCTTTCAGGGCCGGACTGCCTCCCCTGTGTGAGTCCAGCCGGACTCTGATATGGGCTGTGACAGTATGTCAACCATATCTAAACAAGTAACCCTGGGCCCCTATTCTTCTTTGATTATAGGGGCATTTTGTATGCTTTTATTTATGACTTCAGCTTACTACATAAGACAGTACTTGATCAAGAAACAAGAAACAAACAAATGCCAAGAAGCAATTGTTGCCAAGCCATTCCAGGTCTAGACTGTGGCCATATCCACCTTGAACCAGAATACTGCTGCCCCCACAACCTTTCCTGACCTGCCCAAAATGGACTTGGCTGGCTTCAGAAAAGGAATAATTATGATAAATGCCTTGTTCTGCGCCCATCCCAAGAGCTTCAGAGACAACAACCAGAAGGTTATGATGGTGGTTGCCCAACTGAAGAATGATGTCAGAGAAACCTTCTTGACCAGCCTTGAGGAAGACCCAGACCTCATACTCTCCTACGACCAATTCCTGGAGAGAATGAACTCTGCAACTACCCCTGCTGGGGCCAAGACCCAAGCCTACATGGGGCTCATCCGCCTGACCCAAGGAAGAGACAACCTGGAGACCTAAATACAAAGATTCCTACGCCTGGCAGATGCAGCCAAGATTCCTGATGACATATCAGGTTTGCATTTCAGAAGCAATCTGAACCCGCACCATACCAGCCTAATGAGACACCACCAATGCGACCTACCCAAAGACAAGCTCCTGGCAATTGCCAGAGGCATGGACTTCAGCCAACCACAGAAATATCACACTGTCTAACCCCGTAACAATCAAACCCCTGGTACAAGTAGGCCCCACTTGAACATGACCTCTGAAGAGTACCAACACCATGTCAGAAGTGGACTAGGCTTCTATTGCCACCAGAGTGGCCACTTATCCAAGGACTGTACTAGCCGCTCCAATGGAACCCAAGGAGCAACCATCTCATCAATAAACAACGCTTCACAATCTTATCCTATCATTGACACTACTTTATGTTATAATAACCATGAGGTGAGAATGGTAGCTCTCCTAGACAGTGAGGCAACCCTCAACTACATAGAACGTAGTCTAGCTGAGAAGCTTGGTGTACCAATCCAGGGAAACTCCCGACTGGTAACCTTGGATAACAAGACAACAGACTTGTCACACAAATTTGAAGAGTTTGTCTCCTTGAAGTTAAACAAGAGGCAGCTTCCCACCAGATTCCATGTTATGAAGAAGCTTTCCAAACCTGTAGTGATAGGGTTTGAATGGTGGGTTAACCACTAATTGAACTTGGACTATAAGAACCATCAAGTGACTGTCACTCATGAGAGCCAAACCTTAGAGGTCCCCTACCTGAACCCCCGGCAGACCCCTGAGTTAAACAACATCACAATGGAATCCTGCAAGGCCGAGATCCCAAAATGTTTGAAATCTTGGGAGTCAGTCTTCTCAGAAGAAGAAGCCACCACCTTGCCAAAACACAGTCAGTTTGACCACGTCATTGATCTCCTCCCTGGAATCCATCCTAAGCATGAACCTGTCTATAGTTGTAACATGAAGGAACAAGCCACCCTAAGGGAATACTTGAACAAGATGTTGAAGAAGGGATATATACGTGTCTCCAAATCTCCTTGTTTGTCCCCCTTATTGTTTGTTAAAAAGAAGAGCAGTGACTTACAACCTTGTGTCAATTACCAGGACCTAAACACCATCAAGATGAAAAACAGGTACCCGTACCCAATGCTGAAGACCTCTCAGACCAGCTTTCAGGAGCCAACGTCTTCTCAAAGGTTGATTTGAGGGATGCCTTTAACCAGATCTGGGTCAGTCCTGGCAATGAATAAAAAACTGCCTTCAAGACTAGGCAAGGTCTTTTTGAATACTTGGTTATGTTGTTTGGGCTGTCCAACATGCCCAGTACCTTTCAAACTATGGTAGACGTGGTCTTGGGAGGACTCAAGGACCAGTGTTGCGTAGCCTACTTAGATGAAATCCTCATTTACAGTTGCACACCTGAGGAACATGTCAAACACCTTTAAGCTGTCTTACAATGCTTCAAAGAACACGGACTCTTTGTTAAACTCCAGAAATGTGAGTTTTCTAAGAGAAAGTAGAGTTCCTGGGGTACAATGTACTGAAAGGAGGTTTTGCAATGACACCTGATAAAATAGAGGCTGTGACGTCATGGCCTGAACCTAAGAACCACAAGGAGGTCAGAAGTTTCCTGGGCCTGGCAAACTTCTGCCAGGAATTTGTCCAAAATTTTTCTTCAATCTGCTTGTCCTTGACCCGCCTCACCTCTGAGAAGAACCCCTTTGTGTGGGATGATACCGCCAAGTCAGCTTTTGAGTTTCTAAAGAATGCCTTTGTTTCTGCCCCCGTCTTAGCAATGCCAGTTTACAATAAGCCCTTCATCATGGAAACAGACGCCTCTGACTTTGCATTGGGGGGTGTTGCTTCAGGAGGGGCATGATAGTAAGCTGCACCCTGTAGCTTACTACTCAAGGAAGTTCACTCCGCCTGAGTTAAACTACCCCATCTACAATAAAGAGATGCTTGCTATCATTCAGTCCTTAAAATATTGGAGAAGATACTTGTGTGACACCAGCCACCCAGTGAGAATCATGACTGATCACAAGAACCTGACATACTTCTTCAAACCACAACAACTGAACCAGCGACAGGCTAGATGGGCCTTATTCCTAGCAGATTACAACTTATTCATTAGCTACAAACCTGGCAAGATCAACGTTGTGCCAGATGCCTTAAGCCAAAGAGTTGACCTTTTTCCTAGTGCCAAAGAGATTGAAGAATTCAACACTAAATCCTTTTTGTCCCCAAACATGATTGATCCAATGCTCCTATTCCTGGGACTAGCCAGTAGAAGAGAAGAAATCCAACAAGCTCAGACGTTAGACCAGCACTGCATCTTCATCACAGAGGACTTAAAGAAAGATATCAACAGTCAATACTACCAAAATGATTACTCTTTACATGGTAACACCCTGAAGCTACATGGACGCACCTATGTACCAGAAGGTCCACTGCGCTTAGAGATACTGAAGGAATACCATGACTCCCCCATGTCAGGACACCCCGGGTGTACCAAGACTCTCAAAGGAATTTAGAGAACCTACATGTGGCCCAGGATGAAGCCAGAGATTGAAGGATACCTCAGTGGTTGCAATACATGTGGACGCACCAAGCCTAAGCGAGGCAAGCCAGAAGGATTACTACAACCCCTCCAGATTTCAGAAGGCCCTTGGAAGTCAGTTTCCATTGACTACATTGTGGAGCTACTCAATTCAAAAGGATTCAACACCATCCTTGTAATTGTCAATTGCTTTACCAAGATGGCTCACTTCATTCCAACAACAACCAAAGTAACAGCAAAGGAAACTGCCACCCTATTCCAGAACCAAGTATTCATGAACCACAGACTTCCACAAGAAGTGGTCTCAGACAGAGGCCTGCAATTCACCTCTAAGTTTTGGGCCCAAATCCTAAGGGACTTGAGAATAAAAAGATTGCTGTCTACTGCATACCACCCCCAGAGCAATGGACAGACCAAGAGAGTAAACCAGGTCCTCAAACAGTAATTACAATGCTACGTTAACTCAGAACAGAATGATTGGGTAACCCACCTACCAATGGCCCAGTTTGCGTACAACAACCAAGACCACGGCTCCACTGGTATGTCCCCCTTCAAAGCCAACTACAGATTCAACCCCACATGGGATGCCCCCCACAGAGGAAGCTGACAACCCCAAAGGACGAGACTGGGTTAGCAACATCCACACATGCCAAGAAGAATGTGCCAAGAACCTGAGAAGAGCAGTACAAGTATACAAAGATTTTGCCAACAAGAAACAAAGCCCTGGTCCCCCAATTGAAGTAGGAGACCTTGTGTATCTCAGCGCTAAGAACATCAAGACCACTGCCCCTTGCACTAGCTTGAGCCCCCGTCAAACAGGTCCTTACAAAGTCTTAAAACACATTGGCACTGTAGCATACTGACTAGAACTCCCCCCCGGATGGAAGATTCACAATGTATTCCACCGCTCCCTGCTATCAAAAAAGAAAGGACTCTCTCTCCTGCACCAGATAGTGAGAACAGCTCCCCCATCCATCAAAATAGGAAGCTTCACAAAACATGAGGTCAAAGCCATCCTGGGACACAAACTCTGATACCAAAAACCTCACTTCCTGGTCCAATGGAAAGGATACCCCCATGAAGAGAATAATTGGGAACCTGAGTCCAACCTGGAGAATGCCAACATCCTACTAAAGGAATATAAGTCTCAAAGTAAAGTGTTGTGCTCTGCAAGCTCAAATATGGTAAGGGATGATGTCAGGGCCCAGAGTGCCCTGGACAGTCAGCTGGCCTCTCTAGAGGTGATTAAACATGCATCATGAAAACCCCCACAAAGCACTTCCCAGGGAGAAATACCCCCCTTTCAACTAACAAATGGCCCGGGATTTGAGAGGCACAAAATCCTCAAATCCCTGGCATTGAGCCTGTTAACAAATATGGGCCATCTACCTATTGGGAAATGCCACATTGGGAACACAACTGTTCAATTGCGCAATCGGGCAATTGATTCATTGCAGGAGCTAAAAATAACTGAAGCAACTTGTCATGCTGCAAAATTCAAAAGGTTCATGTTATAGCAGCCAATGAGAGCTCAACCTCTTGGCCAAGCACGCAAATTCCAGGTAAAATCACAAATTCATCTCCAAATGATGTCATCAGTTCTCTGGTGGCACAAAAGGCCATATAATCATCAGTAAGTATAAGTAGTGAGGGAGAAAAGCCCTCCTCACTGTTGAAATCTTAATAAAGCGAGTTTATGCCTAGAAATTATTATCTTATTGCAGGAATTGTCTATTTTTGCTCAAATTTAATTATTTTCTTTGCATCTATTTGTGAATCCACCACAATATACAAACTAGCCTACCCACATCCACCTGGTTATACTCCTGCTGCCCTTGTTGAGCCACCCTGCGCCCTTGATCTGGAGTATTTCCATCCACACCATTTGGATCTGCCGCCAACCATGAAGGAGATTCCAACTGCACCTCCTCTCCCAAATGCGCCACCCACTCAGGACTTCAGCAAGCTAGGTTTTGTCTACATCACTGTATTGGGGCTGGCCGACCAAGTTGTGCCCCATACTGGGAGTTGGCTCCCCCTGGCCACTGCCCTCAACTATCTGGTACAGATCACACCTACTGTGTACATGGCCTTTCAGGCCCGGCCTGCCTCCCCTGTGGGAGTCCAGCCGGACTCTGATATGGGCCGTGACACAGCTGCTGGCAGAGCAGAGTCAACCAGTTCAGTGAGTGCCAGGTATAGAACTTTCAGGAACTGGCTACTCTAGCCAGTAGTGTCAGAAGTAGGTGGGTTTGAGATGTTCAGTTTGGTTATTAGGGGCATCTCTATTAGAACCAGTTAGGCAGAATAATTATTGTATTTCCTGTTGAAAATCAAAAGGTATATGGTAATTTCTTTACCATCACAGTTTATTTGATATGGATCCTTGGGAACATCTGGGCAAGTGTACCACTGAAAGTCTTCCAAGGTCCAGGGTTTGTGGTCAGGGTTATGGGATACTCAATGAATTGTACAGAACCAAACAGAGCGTCAGGGGCAGTAGTAATCAGGCGCTTCTGAGTCTCTGGAGGGGGCTTGATTTTCAACTCCTGGGAAAAATTTGGGTTTCTGGGCAATTGCAGGTGAAAGAGTATCAGAAATATGTATGGAAATAGATTAGTGAACCAAAGGTCCATAACAAACTTTATGGGTAAAAAGAATGATACAGATCCTCACAGATGCTCTTGACTTATATAGTCACTCACCTGTAGGTGCCTCTGGGTATTTTTCTTGTGCTATCTGGGTGGCATGTTTGGGCATCTTAGTTTCTGTCGTCTGGTTGGCTGACTTGTTATTATTTTTAAGGTCTTCAGGAACAGCTGTTTGGCCTGCCAGTGTCTTATCTTTGCTTGGATGATCATTGGTTGTGGCATAATTGGTTGCAGGTCTCATAGGGCATCTCCAATTTGATTACTGAACTTGGACTGGGCTAACAGGCATTTTTGAGGCTGTAAAAATTATTAAAAAAGGGGTTTCAAATTGAGAATCCCATATCACTAAATAGAGAATGAGCTTGAACTAGGAGCCCTAGGCAGCTAAAATTAGCCTGCCCAGGCTCAGCAAAACCTCCCAAGGCTTGAGCATAGCTTTTGGGGCCCAGTAAAGGACTCACAGCTGCAGGCAAGGAAGAATTGATTCCTGCACCTGAATATTTGCTTTGCAAAGCAAATTCAGGTGCGGGAAAATCCCACTGCCTGCACCCCTGCCTGGTGGCTGGGTGCGGGTTTAATTCCCGTCTGGGGGCTTGAAGTTATTACTTTTGTAACAGTGCTGGTGTTAGAGCTGCAATTACTCTCTGCTTGATAAAACCAATAGTATAAGATTAGTTGTGATTTAATAAACTTCTGAAAATCAAGGTGCTCAAATTTCATTAATGCAGTTGTCTATTTGATGATGTCAACAGGAAGTAAATTTTCAACTTTCCCAGCTATATAATTCTGGAAAGTTGCTTTCTGGCTTGGTAGTAAATCAGTAATTGAAAGATGATCAGCTGCTACAGTTTCCTTGGCATTGGTACCATCTTATTGGTTGCTTAGGAAAAGCAGTACACTATTTTAGGCTCTGAGACTTGGCTTAAATCTTGAGGTTTTCTTGGTGATTTTTGAGGGGCCAATTTCCTAAATCTGATAGTTTTAGTCAATCAAAATCAATTCCAACAGCTAGCATTGTATTTCTGTGTGCCTCTGGCTGCAGGAGACCCCAGGGCATCAATTATATTTTTGAGCAATAGTGGCATCAATTACTGAAACCTTATTTTATAGCTCAATTGGGCAATTGTAAATTTGCACGCCTTTAATTTGATGTAAAATAATCCTTTGTTGGGCTCATTTTGGGCCCTGGAAATATTTTTTAGAATTTTAATACTTTCTGATTCAAGCAATTATTAAATTTTCTTCAAAAATTTGTTTGACAGCTTTTACAAGAATAAAAATATTTGTGTCAGTTTAAAAAGGTGAAGACTACTTTTATTTCAAGAAACACAGATGAAAACATTCAAAGTGTCCTAAAGCTTGATAAGATTGACTTTGGATGACTAAAAAATTGAAGTTTTTTATAAAGCTTTTAAAAATTAAGTTTAGTAGCTCTAGAAATCTGTCATTTAATGAAAGAAAAACTTAAAAACTTGCTTTGAAACTCTTTCCCATGAATGGCTGTTGACCTTGGTTGATCAACTTCAAGTAGAAGAAACTATAAAAAATTAAACCTGTCAGACTTTTCAAAATAAATATCACTCTAGGGAAAATATGAATCAGGTTTTGGCTTAACTAAAGAAAGAAAACACAATCTTGTAGCTCTAAGTATATGGGACATTATTTTTCTTGTTATGCCTAGGCGCCAGATTGGCTATTTTATAACTTAATCACATTATTCATATTCAAATTATTCAGAAAGAGTAAAATACAATCAATCCAAAATATTTAATTGATCTTGGGCTTGGGTGATTTTTTAAAAAATAATTCATTGATTTTATAATTGAAAATTGCAACTTATAGTACTACCAAAAATATCTTAAGTGCTACTACAAACCAAAAATATTTATGATGAGTTGCATGGGAGAGTAATAGCAGCCCCAAAGCTATAAATGCTATTACCCTATCTTTGGCTCATCATAAATATTCTTAGTTTGTTTCAGAAAAAAAGGTTGTTGTTTTTGAAAGACTGATAACTCTATTTAAAATACACCCTCTAGTAAGCTGCCCTACTTCATGAACTTGCCCCAATACACTACTAGCATCTTCTGATATTTTTGTTTCTCTGGTATCATCACATGATTTCAAATGATAATTTATCTCAGAATATTCTGAGAAGCTTTCAAATGTTTAAGGTGAAGTATATAACTTCCCATCTTTCATCAAATATGAAAGATCAATGCACATATTTTTAACTTCAAGCTCTCTTTTTATAGGCCTAAATTTCCTTTCATAAATATAAAAAAATGCTTTTTGGGAAACAATTGAACCAGTTAAAGCTGAATTGTATAATTCTTTTCTTCTTTCTTCTTTCTCACAAATATTTTTTAGATCATTAATGTTGTTAATATAAAGTACATTTTCTTTTTCCTTTAAAATTTTTGATATTACACCAAAGTGACCATCAACAATGCTTTTTCCATGGCATTCAACAAAACAGTTATATTTTATAGAACCCTTAATATATTTAGGTGCCTCTTTAAATAAGTAATATAAAAATTCATATGATCTAAAATGATTTCCATTATCCGTCCATACTTTTATATTTTTTATTTTTTTAAATCTATCTAATTTAAGAAGACTTATGAGACATTCACCTGAAAATAAAGAATCATGTGATAATATTTGAGACAAAAAATCATGATATTCATATTTAATTTTATTGTTTTCTTTAAAAACTAAGGCAAACCCTAATAATGAGATTGGTTTTTTTGAATAAAAACAATTATTGGTCTCAATTGGACCACCTCCAACCTTTAAGTTTTCTTTATAATCTATAACTACAACACAAGACTCATCATCTAGTTCATTAATATCTTTTTTATATTCACAATTTTGATGAACATAAAAGTCTTGGTGCTGATTAATAGTCTTTAAGTCATTGTCTATAGATTCTGGTAATGGTAAGTTTTTACTTTCACATTCTTCCTTCTTTTTTTCTAGTGAATTTTTTAAATTACAAATATTGCACATATTGGTTTGTTTTTTACTTTTTATTATATTTTTAGAGATTAATTTATAGTAAGTGGAAAATGAAACTGAAATTTCATTTTTTATTTTCATATTTTCATATATTTCTTTTTTTGTTTTAAGTAGAGAGTATTTAATTTCAGTTGAGTAATTACTCATCTCTTTTTCTATATCTTTATAAATTTTTTCAGGCACTTTTTTTGTAAACTGGCTTGTTTCAAAAGAATTTTCTAGCAATTTTTTAATTATTTTTTTAGTTATTTCTTTTTTTAATGAATAGTTATTATTTTTTTGGCTTTTTTTGTTTAAGCTTACATTTTTATTTTTATTTATTTTTCTTGAGTATTCAAACTCACTTTTGGTTATATTAAACCCCATATCATTAAGCTCTTTTAAAGAGTAACTGGAAGTAACCAGAGATTGCAAGGCTGGGAGATGTTTTTGGGGAGAAGATTTCATGAGATCCTTTAAGTTTTCAATGAACTCATTGCCTTTTTGATTTTGAATAGTTGGCAGGAACTGAGCTTTCCCAAATTCAGTTTGAGTAAGGAAGTGCTTGATGAAATTATCAAGATCATCACCAGCAATAAAGAGGAATGCCTTTTTTAACATTGCAATTCTCTCTCTTTTTGTTGAAGCTCCCAAGGAAAAAAAGGGTAGCATGGAAGAATTAAATTTAACTGAGGACATGGTAGTATTTTAAATCTGTAATTAGGTCAGATCTCTGATGTGTGCCTTAATGATGGAGTAGTTATGATCAGAATGTGGTCTTAGAATGGGGTCTTTTGGATTAGAAGCTTTGTGGTACTTTAGCTCTTATATACCAAGCTAAATGACACCATTCTGAAAGAAATAGTGTGATAGCTTTTATTATAGTTTGAACTTGAATTTATGTTTGTAGAAATTAATTAAATACCCAGTTTTCATGCACAAGTGATATATGTGAAGCAGCTAAGCATTATTATTACATCATATCCTCTTTTTAATCAATGCAAATCAATTAAAATGATGTATTCAGTTAATTGTAACTCTTCCGCATATTTTTAAATGATAAAATATTAAAGAATTCCATTTAAAGAATGCTCAATTTGAGGTTCAAAGCTCACTTGAACCTTAAAATCAATCTAAACAGTGATAAAAACATCCTAACTTCAAACTATCATAAAATCCTAGAGAATTGAGCTTTTTAAATAAAATAAAATGCAAAAATAAAACTCTCAATCTTATCTTTAATTTTGTCAAATAAAAATCATCTATTGTATATTGAAAAAAGAGTATTTATTAGCTTTGAAGTGATCTACTTTATATCATAAGATATAATCATATAATAAAATCTGGATTATGCTCTTTTAAATTACTTTTGCTTTATATTTAGCATAGTATACATATTAGAATTTTTACACCAATAGATAGATAAGATTCTTAGCTTCATTTTGATAGTTTACAGTGTGAAAAAATATTAATTTTTCATTGAGTTATTAATGTTTTAAATATAAATTGTGTAATTAGTTACTTTTTCAAAATCGAACTGTGTTATGCTGCGACTTGAGCAGCATGTGCATTAGAAAATGGCCTAATCCCTAAAATAATGACCTATATCTTTCACCTTAGTTCTGTCTTTTTTGGATTTACACTTTAACTTACCATCATTATTCAACAGCAAGATAGAGACAGGTGTCAAAACAGCAGGCTTGACCTGCCAGCAAGATTCCAAGTAAACAGGTTTGTGACCTGCAACCTGATTATCCAGTCACTTGAAGCCAAACTAGGAAGTTGACTCAAATTTCCAAATCCAACAACATGAACAAAAGATGATCCCTTACAGTGGATACCTTGCATTGGAGCTTGAATCACTACCAGGATCAAGTCACCCCCTTTATCATCTAGCCGTGTGATCAACACAAGCATGTTCCTCTTCTCCTGGATTCACAATAGCTATATAATCACTATCTCTCAATAAAGATTATTATCTAGTTTCTAAATATTTTCCCCTTGTAACTCTGCTAAAAAAACACAGTTACAACATTGGTAGCAGAAGTAGGTTTTCCATCCTACTTTATCCCCCAAAATTCTGCCTGTTGCCCTTACTTGCCGCGGTCAACAAATCCTCAAAAGAATTATGTCTGGCCTCTCACTAGATTGGACGCCATACACACCAGGTACCAAAATACTGGAAGGATTTTTACTATACCAGAACATGCTTATACCAGTACCCGCCTTCAAAGCCCTGTCAGCACAAGGATTCTTCCAGAAACCTATCACTACATCTCAAGTCACAGCAGAGGAGGGAATCATGTCCGCCTATGTGGCTCAACAACTTTGAAGTACCACCTTGGAGCCATTTGCTAGGGCCAATAATGACAACACCACAGCTTGGACTCAATCTGCTCTAAGTAAACTGGCACAGATGAAAGGCCCACAACACTTCTGGATTGCAGAGATATCCATCAAACTCACACACAATGTAGGCACTTGGTGCAACAAGTGGCATAAAGACCATACCGTGAAAGATTGGGACACCTTCAAGCAAGACTTCTTGGCACAGTTTGAATTGAAGGATACCACCCTCATGATTATCCACCAAGTAAAGAACCTGACCCAGACAGGCACTATAAAGGAACTCACACTCACTTATGAGGAACTCTGCCTATGTGCCCCTGTAGATATGGCGTTTGACACTCCAGCCACACACCTCATGTATTACAACACCCTCAAGTCACACGTGAGGAGACACGTCAACCTGGACCAAGTGATCAATCTGCAGAGCCTATATTATGAGGCAGAGAAAGTGGAGCAAATGTCCAACGCCCTCCACAAAGCACAGGCTGGGAAGAGAGAGAGACCCAATTATCTCACTCAACTGGGCGCTCCAACTTCCCACCTCCTGGAAACAATAAAAACTCAAACCATAAACCTGAAGGTTCAAATGGGCCCAGAAACAGGAACAATGGACAATCAAATTGTACCCATTTCTGTATCACTACCACTCAAGACAATTGTGACAAGGAAAAAGCCCAGGGAGAGCATTAAGTGAGCCAAGCTCTCCACAAACAATTTCCAACTCCCCAACAATGAGTACTGCCCCAAGGACGTGGACCAATGCCCAATGATTCAAGTACCCTCAAAAGGCCCAGTACTGTACACCATTGCCAGACATCCCAATAAACTGATGTCCTATCCTTTCCAATTTTGCACTTACACAGGCTCAGCACTACTGGTCTCAGGTGCCAACCAAACTCTAGTCAGCAGCAGCTTTTTAGACAAGTTCAAGCTTACCACTAATCCTTTGTGGTTTTAAAACATGGTCCTAGCCAAAAAACACCACATTGCTATGACAAAGGAAGCAGCCCCTTTCTCCATCATGCTAGAGAACTTGCACTCCACCATCCAGGGACTTGTCATTGAATTCCCCAAGTTTGATATTGTACTGGGGCTGGCTTGACTATAAAGGAATAATCCCCACATAGACTGGGTGACCTCAGTATTGACCATCAAACATGAAGGTGTTGATCACCAGATCTACTCTGACTCAGTGGATCAACTCCTGCGTGGTCATGTTTTTTTACAAATTACTGAAACACTGGAAAAAAAGGAGAACTTCAAGGCAATTGATTGGGACTCATGCCAGTACAAGATCATACACTTCAAGGACCACCAGGATACCACTACTTCTCAGGACCGCAACATTGTGACCCGCCATCCTGAAATCTTCAAGGAGGCACTACCAGGACTACCGCCTGAAAAGCACATATAGCACTCTATCCAACTCAAAAGAGAAGAACCTAAGGCACAACTCATCTACCAACTCACCTCCAACAAAGACAACGCCCTGTGTGCCTACCTCAAGGAGGCACTTGAGAAGGGACTTATCTGCCCCTCACAGTTGCTGTTTGGCGCCGCTGTATTCTTTGTGGCAAATAAAGACAGTACTCTTTGATTAGTCACAGATCATTGAGCCCTCAACAAAGTCACCATCAAGAATTGTTACCCACTATCACCCATCAATGACTTCTTTGATGCCTTGGGTGGCGCTAAAGTTTTCTCCAAAATTGACCTGACCACAGGTTACAATCAAATCTGCATCAAGGAGGAAGATATACCCAAAACAGCCTTCTGCACTAAGTACAGGTTGTACAAGTGTGTGGTGCTCAATTTCAGAATGAAAAATGCACTGTCAGGAATGTCCTTTCAGTAAATCCTGACAATAATTTATTCCTAGGTGTAGGAAAAGAAAAGATTTTTCCTTTTGATGCTACTAATTTTCCTAAAAATATTGGATTAGTTAGCAGTATCTGTTCTTTGTTACCTAAGGGAAATGGTTTCAATTTGGCCGCAGATCCAGGGTTTCCAGCAACAGGATTTGAACCTGGGTCTTCTCTGGACTTAGTTTTGACCAATCTAGTTGAATTTAACGTAAATTTAGCTTCAAACCAATCATTAACTTCTAATTTTGACTCTAGCCAATCAAAGTTTGGCAATCTAGGTTTAAAACACCCAGTTTTTATTTCCAGCAACGTTGGTAACTCTGCTGGCTTTCCTGCCCTGGTTTTGGGTCTGTTGTCTTCATTTTCTTCTTGTGTTAACACTCCTGGTCCCCAGCTTTTGTGTGGAGAGCCTTTGAGCTCTTAAATTAATGCCTGTCAGTTAGGGTCAGAAATAAAGATAATTTGGTCATTTTTGTTGCACAAACATAATTATGAGTGAAGTAATTTATTTCCCCAGTATTAAGTTTCTAACCACTCAATTTCTCCAGAAACATCTCCAAATTTCCCTAACTCCTTTACATCTTACCCAAACTTCTTTATTTTCTACCATGCTATATAAGACTGGTGATCTATATTTATGATTTTATTCAATCAATAAACTCTACATTCACCTAAGTGAATCATTTGCTTACCTTTTAAACTTGACTTAAGCCTTAAAATCCCAAAACCATGAGATTACCCAAGGCTCCTCTTATGGAGTCTCTTGAGTATAAATGTGTGGTTTGGATAATCTTGCTGCTGGCTGTATTGGCTAGCATTTTGATGGGTTTGCGCGCAGATTCAGGTACCTCCCCCAAAGCACAATTTCTAGACAGCTCTTGGCGCCGGGTGATACCCAGAGTATGGTATAT
Organism: Entomophthora muscae; assembly: GCA_014839935.2. NCBI lineage: Eukaryota > Fungi > Entomophthoromycota > Entomophthoromycetes > Entomophthorales > Entomophthoraceae > Entomophthora > Entomophthora muscae. Next base: position 16,734 of record QTSX02005220.1, on the reverse strand, counting down.
TGCTACACCTTTATCACATAACCCACCTTGCAAAGAAGAGACCAATAACTATCAATCCACACCCCAGATTCCTGAACCCCAAGTCTTCTGTCCTTTGGCTTCTGCCTTCCTCCTGTGTTACTTGGGGATGTACTTCTTCTTGGGATGTTTTCATCTGCTGCTAAGCAGATATTGTGTGTTTGGAGAATTATTCCATCTAGTAATGGTGTCTTTGGCTATAGGATCCTTGATAACCAGATTAAATCCCTATGCCATCATTCACCACCTAGGAAGATTACTTCCTAGTGGGTGGGTGCCTGACATGCACCTTCAACCTTTGCAACTTTCATGAACAATGTGTTTGCTCCCCACATTGGCAAACATGCCCTAGTATACCTAGACTATATCATTTTCTACAGTCCTTTGGTAGAACAGCATCACAAGGACCTGGAAGCAGTCTTTTCTACCCTGGCACAACACAAACTACTAGCTAAGCCTTCCAAATGCCAATTCTTCTGCAAACAGCTGCCCTTCCTGGGACACATAGTCTTAAAGAATGGCATTAAACCCAATGACCAGAAAATTCAGCCTATCTGTAAAATGCCACCTCCAAAAGACAAGTCAGAGCTCCGCACATTCCTGGGAATGATTGCCTACGTGTGACGGTTTATCCCCAACTGTGGCGTCCTGACTGCACCTCTGTCTGCCATAACTGGTGCCAAATCCAAATTTGTATGGACCCCCCAAAGCAACCTCTGCTTCAGACTTCTTAAAGAAAACTCACAACTACACTTATTCTACAATACCCCAAACACAATGGGGAATATTAAATGGAAACAGACACCTCCAACACATCCATTGGGGGAGTGCTACAAATCAAGAACAGTGATGGCAACTTCCTACCCATAGCCTATGAACCACACAAACTTACAGACAGCAAGTGCCAATACCCTATACATGACAAGGAGTTGTTGGCCATCATACACTGTTTGGTCAAATGGCGTTGTTACTTGTAAAGTCAGGAGGAATTTACAGCCCTAACCAACCATAAATTGCTCATATATTTTAAAACCCAGACAACCCTCTCCTGCCAACAAGCACAATGGATGAAACTCCTAGAAATATTCAAAATGATTATACAGTACAAACCTGGTACAGAACTTGCCATGGAAGATGCACTCTTGCGCCTGTACGTTAGAGCCACAAGAGACAAGAATGGGCTCAACCCAGACTGGCCTCTCCTAGTACTCCAAACAAAGGACAAGGGCTTCCCCCTGGCACCACTGACATTAAAAAGGAGACAGTCATCAAGAACAAGCATATATTTGCAGACTTTTATGGGACCTTACATTGAAAAATGACAGATAAAACCAAAATCCCTTATATCTCAACACGTCAGCAAGTGGACACCATCCTACGTTACCACAGAGACCTAGGACACACCAAAAGCTGAAAACTCTAAAAATTTCTTAAACAAAAAGCATGGTGGCCAACCCTTTACTGGGATGTCCAGGAAGTTCTAGAGCAATGCAAGATATGTGAAAAATTTGTAAAAAGCAACACCCCTCCTAAGTTCATACTGCCTATCTGCATGCAATTACCCTCCAAGGTGTGGACCCTAGATATTGTAGGACCCATGCCAGGAAAGCACAAAAAAGAAATGCATCATCACTGCTATTAACTTTGCCACTTTCTGGACAGTGGCACAAGCAGTGAGATCTCACACAGGCAATGACATTCAGCACTTCATAGGAAAAGAAATCATTAGTAAGTTTGGAAAGCCAGAACTCCTGATAACTGATGGGGGCAAAGAATTGACCTATGAGGATACCAATGTTTAACTCACCAAAAATGGGGTCCATCACATAGTGACAACACCTTATCATCCTCAGGTTAATAAACTCATGGAGTGGCTGAATGGCAGCCTAGTGCAGGCCCTGGCCAAGCTCACTGCCAGGAGACCTGAGGACTGGTATAAGCAGCTACCAACTGTATTGCTTGTATGCCGGACCCACATGAACAGATCCACTGGGAAAAGCACCTTAAAGCTAGTTTATGGCACACAACTCAATATTATCCAAGTGCTATCAGGACCCAAACTGGAAATCCCCAGTGAAGTTCCACC
>QTSX02005220.1:0-14620 GCA_014839935.2 Entomophthora muscae | reverse complement strand
ACAGCCAATAAGATGGAATACCCAAGGATAATAATTCAAGTTGGTTCCTGACCAAACATTTGCACTTGGAGACACCTCAAATTCTATGACCAATATAGAAGGTCATTTAAAAAAAATAATGCATGATGCAAAACCCCAGTTGACAGGGTAATCAAACTAGCATATGCATAAACTACAAACCAGATGCCGCCAATACGCTGATGAGATAAGCTGAGGTCCGGTAATCTATTGAAGTCCCATGCCAGACCAGCATGGCTGCCTAACTCTGGGGGCTGAAACTAGCAGTCTGGGGAACAGATAGACTGACTAGTAAGAGTTGGAAGCATCAGATTATAATCTGGCAAGAGGGCTTATCCACCCTATATAAGGTGCTCTCTTGATTAGATATTAAGCATAATAATCACCCTTGAAGATAGAGATTAAAGGATCTCTATTGTTTTATCACTACTAGCCAACACCTAGTAGTCAGAAGTATCCAAGTATAACACGCTGCCGTTTACTTGCAGACCCATGTGTTTTCTCCTACAGACTTGGGATATTGCCAGGCCATAGCCTCACCTAGACCCAATTGGTAGCAAAGATTTTCCTCATACAATCTATATCAAAATCTCCTACTACAATGAATAATAAAGATCTTTCCTCAAGACCCCAAAATCTTGACATGTATTAAATTAACAAAGCAAGAAGAGTGAGTGAATGATTACACGGAAACATTTTTTTATTATGTATTTTTTTTAATATAGATGGTTTGATGTGATTATTTTCTAAAAGAAATTATATAAGAAAATTTAAAATAGTATTTTGGTGTAGGCCTTCATTGGGAGTGGGAGCAGCAGTATTCCAGGACATTGTGTTGAAATAGACTAGTAATTCCTATTGACAATGTGTATGTTGACATTAGACCTGTACTAAATAAATTGCAGTGGGTAGAATACAGAAGCATTGTGATACAATTGGCCAGGAGGATTTTTCTGGTGGAGCTGCCATCTCATAGTTAGCGGCAAGAATAACTGAATCCTGAATGACATGCTCTATTGAGCTGTATCCAGGGATAATTTTTTCCTTTTAATAAATGGTGCACTACATCCAGTTTTATTATCACATCATAGTTATTACAGGCTTCTGCTTTAAGAAACATCAGTACAACAAGACCTATGTAAACAATCAAGTGAAGTCTCTGCTCTGAAAACAGGGCAGAGAATTCACAAAATTTTTATATAGAGTACTGATTTTACTTTTAAAGGACGTAGTGGCAAAGGTTTTTTCCATTGGTTTTGGTATACCAGTCTTGTTGGAGCACCAGGAGGCCCCAAAGCCTCCAAGGACGCCTACTACAGCAGGCATGAGCAGCGGCAGAACTATGGCTAAGTTTTGTTATTTTTTCATTAAATTTTTTTAGGATATGTGATAGTGTGTGCTTGGTGGGGTAAAAGAAACAGACTTCTTCTTGTCCTTTTTCCATCTTGGGTAGGTTTTGTGTATGGCATAGTTTGGATGAAATCCCAGACAAGAATGACAAAGAGCTTGCAGAAGCCAATATTCATATAGTACTGGTTGAGTTGCAGGTTGGGGGCCGCAGCCAAAGCTGAGACCTGCCATTTGATGTCATATTGCTTTGATTGGAGTGATGTAAGTTGTTCTTTTTTCATAGGGTAATTTTTTAATTTATTAATCATCTCAGAGGCAGTGGTTGGCGTCAGGAGCAGCTGACGCCCTATATGGGGGACATAGTTGCTGTAGAATGTTTGCAATATGTAGGGTCATAGATACTGGAAGACTTCACCTTTGGTTTCTTCTAAATAAAAAAGTTAGTAAAATCTTTTTATTTATTTTATATTATGTTTTTTAGCTTCTTCTATATCTTTACTTGTTGCCTCCTTGACAGGGGCTGCTTCACGGGACTTGTCACTAGTTGGTTGCTGGTCTTCTATTGGCTTTTGTTTCTTTTTATTTTTTAGTTGCTCAAATACCTTGGGATCCTTTGATTACGCCTCCACAGTTGCAAACCCCTGTGGCTTGAACTGTAGATTGGCAAGAACATCTTTTTGTACATTTAGGAGCCTGGTTGCAAGTTTGTTGGTAGTATTGGGAATCTTCTTCTTCACAGCCTTCACAGTAGTTTGTCTAGTTTTTTGCCTTCTAACACCACCTACTTTAGCATGTCCTTCACTTTTTGATTGACCCCCTTTATTTTAGCCACCACTGTGTCCAGTTCCTTTATCATTGCCTCTAATTTTTCCATGTTTTTCTTGTACTTATCTCAGCCCTTTTTATACCAATAAAGTATAACAATAAACTATATCTATTCTATTGTAACTAATAGAGTTTAAATAAATATATCTTGGTTTTAATTATGATTTTTTATTAGCTTTAAGTACTACTACTCATTTGATATTATGTATATTTATTGTATGTACCAACTCATTATTAGTATCATGAACATCACATTTTGTCATATACATGTTATGTTCAAGTAAAACATGATTTGTTCTCAAATCAACATGCCAAGTTTGACCCCAAAGTACATATTTATTAAAAGATAGCCACTTTCACAGGTTATATGTAGGTCATTTATTTTTAGAGTAATATTTGTTATAATGAATTATTTTAATTATTTCTATAGTTTTTTATTATAACTTTAATAGAAAGTAATACAATTAATAATTATTAAAGCAGCCAAATTTAACTTGTGGCATGGTAAAATCAATCCCCATCTTTATTTAAGTGTAAATTATTTATTATAACTATAAAAACTTGTAAGCGTTAAACCAATATAAATTAAAAATAAAAAATATTGGGGGCAAGTTTTATTGGGGGAATGGAATTGGGTGGTGTACATTAGGTAGCAGACTGGAATGAGGGGGGGACTTGACTGGCTGGTGGGGTTGGTGTTGGTCATCTGGGAGGATTGGATGGGGACTAGGGCAGCTGGAGGACCCAATAGGAATTGAGTGTCTTAATTGGCGTGGAGGAATTGATTGTACATGACATCATATTCCAATTTGGGGAGGACAGTGATTGGCTTGTACACTGGGGAGTCATAAGGTGGCAGCTGGGGATCCTTTGGTGATTGGCTATTGCCAAGAGCATTAAAGATCATCTTTGTAAACATGTCAGTGATCTTCTGACAGGGAAACAGCACTGAGGGGTTGTTGGCTGCACTAATCACCTGGCTGAAGGTTGTGGGGTTGCGCCCACAGATGGTGTCTCCAATGTTGAAGAACAACCCATCACCCAGGTATAGATCATCATGGCTGACAGGGAAAATTGAAATGGCATGGCCTTCTGCTTGTATTTTCTTGGAGGCCACTTCAGCGCACTTCATTTGGTGGCTCAGGAATATTTAGAATTTGGAATTGACCAAGATCCAGGTGCAAGCAGGTTGGAGAGAAATTTTTGTACCAGTAACCATTGATGTAACCGGTTGTAGTCTGGTAATTTACAGTCCCTTTTGTGGAAACTGCAAAGAATACACCAATCACATTCCCTTGTGCTTCCTTCCTTTTGCCCTTGGGAGCGTTCTTTTCACTCAAAGCTCCATAATCATGGAACTGCAATGGCAATTTATAATAGGGTATAAATGTGAAATTGTTCAAAATAGAGGACAGGCAGCAGGTGAGGGTGGCACTAATTGCACAGTCATAGGGAAAATCAGATACATCATCCAACTCATCACACAGCCAATTGACCAGAATCAGAACACTGACTACAAGCTCATGCATCCAGAGCTGCGCTATGCAGCTGGCAATGAATATGCCCTGGAGCCCAAGTAGGTGAAAGACCTCAGTCAATCAGAGGTATGGATCACATTGCAGAAGGTCAAGCATGAATATATAGACCTCCTTGATCTGAGAGTCAACCTTCTTCTTTGGCTTCTTGTCCAGCTTTGCACCACCTCTCTTCAAGAGGGCTCAGAACTCACACTTAATCACTGCCTCAGTAAATTGAAGCCAAGTAGCTAATTTGGCAAAACTAACACCATTCTTATTGAGGCTCATAATCTCCTCTATACTCTCATTGGTTATGATTTGACCTTTTTGGCAGGCTTTAGGAATAAGGGTACCCAGATTAGGCAGGGCAAGATTTGATTGGCCTGAATTCTCAAGCACTGGTTGGATTGGGTTAGAGGGGGCTACGGTTGTCCAGTCTCCAAAATGTGGCACAGGCGCAGGTTGGGCCTGGTCTTGGGGAGCTCTATATTGGCTATCAGAAAAGCCACCTGTGGATGGGCCTGGTGACACATACAACTCAGCCTCCTCACAACTTGCATTAAATTGGGTGTACACAGGAAACACAGTGGGTATGCTCCTTAGCTCAGCAGCCTGAGCTTGGAGTAGCTCCTGGTACTGCTCCTCAATAAAATCAAAGTTATCTTCACTGGTGAAACTCATACTAACACAAAGCAATAAAAATTCTATTAAAAACAGAAAAGCAAAGTATTTCTAGAGGCCTAATTTTATTTAACTGTTTGCTCCTATTTGAGACATTCTCCCAGACATAGATGTCTAAATTTAGATGTATGTACATTGAAAATAATGCTGAAGTTCCCTGAGTAGATTTTGGTGGATTCACTCCTGAAATCCACTATTTTCAATTTGAGTCCCAAAAATAATCAATATTTTCAAAAATGAGTTATTTTGTGTTTGAGTTTATCACTTTGTGACTGAACCTCATGTGTTATCTGTTTGTATAATATTTTCCACACACTCATAATCAAATTTGATGTAGAATGCTACAGGAAGTGACTGGATTGTGTGCATTTTGAATTTGAGTTCCATGTGTTTGCTGTCTCCTTTTTAGGATTCAGTATTTGACTTTAATTTTGTTATGTGATTGACTATTTTTGTTTTTCAGCCCTAGATAAATGAAAGCTTTATAGAGTAAATTAACCTTCAACTGGTTCCAGTTGAAATTTGTTTTGTGACTGAACCTATGCATTCTAAACTGAATAATATATCTTTATCTCAACAGGTTTGAAAACTACTGTATAATTTCATATTTTGTGTTAGTGATATTTTGTTTATTGTTTGACATTTTGCCTGTTCATCAAAAATACTTAGATCATTTGATTTCTGAATCTTGTCCAACTTAAGGTTCACTTAAATCTGAGTTCATTTTATTTTAAATCTGAAGTATTTTGTTTGTTGCCATAGCTTTTAAAACAAGCAAGTTCCTTAGTTCAAAGTTCCTAAGGTTTTAAGTGTAAAAATTGAAAATGGGACCCCAAAAAGTGCAAAAATTGAAACACTATGTAGGGTGCAAAAATTGAAAATATCAAAGAATCAAAGTGCAAAAATTGATTTTCTGGAGGTTGACTTTGAAGCAGAATAAAATACAGTTTATAATATAAAACTATATATTTTAAAATCTATTCTAGACTAAAGAGACCCCAAGAAATTCATTTCTGCAATAAAAATATATGCCAGATAATAAAAAATCCTTAGATTAGCTGTTTTTAAAAGAAAGTTTATTTTAGTTTCAAAATAAAAATTAAACTAGAATTTATATGCAACTGTATTCAATTAAATATAAAAAATGAAGCTAAATAAAAACCTGCTTTATAAACTATAAGTTTATTAAAAGAGTTGATTTAATTCCAGCTTATGTAAAGCTATAATAATACTTCAGTATAAGCAAAAATAAATGATTTTTCCTGCAAGATACAAGCATATGATTTTAGGTATTTTGGTTTATTAGTGATCTTATTTCAATGATAAAAATTATAGATGTCTATCATTAAAATAATATAAAGTACATTACTTTCTTATTAAAGCTATACTATACAATTTTATACTTACTAAAAGATATAGTTTTATATCTTATTTATAAGTCACAATATTCAAAGATATCAAGAATCTTCCACTTACATATCCTAAAATGAAGACTTGACCATTCTTATATTAAAAACACTGTACTTCCACTAAAAATGATATAGATAGTTCAAATTTGTATACCAAAAAGAAACATTTTATACATCTTATTTTACTCTAATACATATAGTAAAAGGATATGGTAGAAGATAATTGAGGGTAATAATGGAGAGAGATAATAGAAGATAATCAAGGGTAAGAATGGAAAGAGGAAAGTAGAAGATAATTGAGGGTAATAATGGAGAGAGGATAATAGAAGATAATTGAGGGTAATAATGGAGAGAGGATAATAGAAGATAATCAAGGGTTAGAATGTAAAGAGGATAGTAGAAGATAATTGAGGGTAAGAAAAGAGAAAAGAAAAGAAAAGAGGAGAAGAGAAGAGAGGAGAGGAGAGGAGAGGATAGGAGAAGAAGAGAAAAGGAGAAGAGAAGAAAAAAGAAAGTTTTTTCTACTTGGTATCAGATTTTATATAATCCACCCTCTTGACAACACAGAATTGTTTTAAAAGTTTTTTGGCCCCCAGAGCAGCCAAGGGGCCAAAAAAACTTAAAATTTTGAGGAGGAATAAGAGGTGGAAAGGAGAGGTGGAAAGGAGAAAATTCAAAATAGAATCCTTCAAAAAAAACCAAGAGCTTATTGCACTTTGATTTAGGCACTTCAATTTCTGCACTTTGTTTTGTGCACTTTGATTTGGGCACTTCAATTTTGTCCCCTAAAATAACATAGGGAAACATAGTACAATATTATATTAATTTAATATTTTTTGAAATTGCCTCCAAAACACACCAATTTATTAATATTGCAATAAAATAAAAACCTACCAAAAAACTTCATTTCTTTTTTATATATTTAAATATCAGGTCTTAAAAAATCCACATGAGGAATTTCAAAAGTTTTTATTAATTATTTAAAAGTTTATAAGCTTATAAAAAGTGTGACTAAATCTAAAAGGTCAATTTTTGACTTCCTCACTTTTGATTTGAGGAACTTAATAAAACATAATGAATAAAATATTAATTTTTTGCAAAAATTTAATATTAAGTGGTCCTAGTTTTTTGGTACCTTTTTGGATTTTGATTTGACTACTTTTTGATTTCTGCACCCATTAAGAAACTATATGTAAATTTTTAAATAAATTTTTTAAATTTTTTTATTTTTTAAAAATAAAGAGCTTATAATAGTATTTTATATTAATATTTGAACAAAAAAATTAAAAATTTGCCTAAAGTTAAAAAAGCTTTTTTTAGCTCTTGATTTCTTTTTTTACATATAGAAAAATTTTTTAAATTTTTAAATTTTGATGTATCAAATATTAAATTGAAGATTTTTTTGCACTTTTATTTTTGCACTTTTGATTTTGTCCTCTCTATTCAAAAGGGCAAATAAATTCAATTTCAAAAGCCAAATTAAATTAAGGTGTGTTTTAAATTGCATCAATTTGGGCACTTTGAACTTGGTTTTTTGATTTTAGCTTCTAGTAAAAACATTTTAAAAAAGTCAAATTTAAGAAAAATGTTAAATTTTTTGGGGAAATTTTTTATTGAAAAAAAGTGCGGAGACCAAAAAATCCATTGATTTGGAGATTTCAATCTTGTCAGGATTTCTGGATATTGACTAATTAATGGTTTCAACAAATTAACGCAGGCCAGCAGTTAATTGCTCTTAGGAAGGGTTTAAACAAAATAATGCGGACCACAGGTTGTGGGATCAGTGATCAAATCATATACTGGCATCAACATACTCATGAATTACAATTAATTAATGGTATATGCAATTACTGCTCATTAATTAATCCACCACCTCAAACATGCTTCCCATAATAATTACTATTCTAAAACTTTAAATCAATCCTAGAACAAGAGGGCTGTCATATGAACCGTCATCTGCATTATATCTAGAAGAGTCCAACATGGACTGGGCCATCAGGCCAACCACTCTAAGATAAAAGGCTTTGAGCCTATTGTATTAGAGTAGCTCTGATTAAGTGAAACAATCATCTCCATGAACTAGTAGCTGTCACTGGCTAGCTAGCCCTGAAAGTGGCCCAGGTAGACAGAAAGAATACTAATATGTGAAAGATGTTAATTTAGCCTTCCGTTAAAACCACCCCAAAAAGGCTGGGCCTCCTGCTGTGTTGCCCTAATGCTACTTCAGTCTCCTTTAGTGTTGTGAGCTAACTTGGATAAAATGCAGGCAGGCAGGCTGCCTTAAAGCCAGTCCATTAGAATAAAAGACTGATGATTTCTTAATGGCTTGATGATTGATCCAAGTCTTATTTCCTCAATGTGATCCTCTCTTAAGGCTTTATTAATGGAGAACAAAATATCATACTGTCACCATAAATTATTAAGCCCTATAGTAAAATTTAGAGAAAACAACTTATGAACCTATATCCAGAAGTAGGAAGAACCGTCCCAAATCCTTTGGGCCTTGGGCCCTGTCAGACTTGCTACTTCTGATGACAACAAAATATTCTGGGCCAAAGGTTACGCCAAAGTCACAGGTTCTCTGTACTTTCCTAATGTTAGAAGACTTAGGATATCATCTGGCAGATGATAAAATACCATGGTCCGCAATTTTCTGACAAATCTCCACACTTTAACTTTAGGCACTTGCCCTTTAAAACTACTGTATAATTTCAGAGTTCAGACTCTCAAAAGCTGATACCAGGTAGTGTTTTCTTCAAAATAAAGTCTAAGCACATCCAAGAAAATATGCCTGTGTTGTAACTGTTCTGTTTTAGCAGAGTTAAAAAGGGAAAAATATCTAGAAACTAGATAATAACCTTTATTGAGAGATAGTGATTATATAGCTATTGTAAATCAAGGATAAGAGAAACATGATTGTGTTGATCACACAGCTGGATGGTGAAGGGGGGTGGCTTGATCCTAGTAATGAGACAAACGCCAAAACAAGTTATCCACTGTAAGGGATCATCTTTTTTTTCATGTTGTTGGATTTGGAAATTTGAGTTGACTTACTAGTTTGGCTTTGAGTGACTGGATAATTGGGTTGCAGGTCACAAACCTGTTTACTTGTAACCTTGCTGGCGGGTTGAGCCTGCTGTTTCAACACCCCCCAACTGAAGATTGGCCTCCTCTGGGGGCAGGTTGTCAGGGAGGTTGTTGGGAGCCCGTGCGCCATATTGCACTAACTGTTGTTTGGTGGTGGGTAGGACAGACTTGCATTGTTTTTGTCTCACTTTTCAGGGTCTTAGGCAGTTGTGATGGAGGACTTTATCTTGCTTGCGCTTTCCAAGCCCTTGCACAAGGTAAGTGTTGTTTTTGTTTACCTTTAGGATGATGGCAGGGCCCACTTTTTCTGACTTTAATTTACTCTTGCCAGTATTTATTACCCAGACTTTGTCACCAACCTCATGTCTGTCTTGGATGGGAACAAAGATATTCTGTAGGAGTTTTTCTTCTCTTTCTAGTTGGTTGCTATTGGCCTTTATGACTTGAGGATCTGAGCAGGATTGTCGTGAATTTGGCCTTGGACGTCTTAGGGATTAACGTCTAGAGTGCTAGCTTTGGAGAGTATGGTTTCAGGCCTATACACTAATTAATACAAGTCTTAAAGGCTCTGAAGTCTTTACCCTTAAATCTAAGGTAACAACTAAGTAGAGTGTAAAAGCAAGTAGATAATGTGTGTAAGTATAAAATTATGTGTTTATTTAGAAAGAAGGGAAGTTTATATACTATACTGGCTGCACAATAGATGCAGGAGTGTTATTAACACCTGCACCATTGTCAGGAACATTGCAGGATCTTCTGGTGTCCACCATGCTCTTTCATCCATGTTTTTTCCATCTTGGGATGATCCAGACAATCCAACAGAGAAGAGTGGATGCACATTACCCCAGAGTGGCTGCAGCTTGCAGCTGCCCATTACAGAAGCTGCTTCCAGTTCCCGAACTTGATCCAACTGGATGTAACAGGTTGGCCAAATCATTGTAACATATAAGATACAATTGGAATTGCAAATCCATCAGATCCAACAGATTTGGGTGCAAATCAATTAGCCTTGACTACCAGGATTAATTCCAATGATAGCCTTGACCATTATAATATGCACCTAATTTACAACAAGGGTGGAACTTCACTGGGGATTTCCAGTTTGGGTCCTGATAGCACTTGGATAATATTGAGTTGTGTGCCATAAATTATCTTGAAGGTGCTTTTCCCAGTGGATCTGTTCATGTGGGTCCGGCATACAAGCAATACAGTTGGTAGCTGCTTATACCAGTCCTCAGGTCTCCTGGCAGTGAGCTTGGCCAGGGCCTGCACTAGACTGCCATTCAGCTGCTCCATGTGTTCATTGGCCAGAGGGTGGTAAGGTGTTGTCACTGTGTGTTGGACCCCATTCTTGATGAGGTATACATTGGTATCTTTATAGGTAAATTCTTTGCCCCCATCAGTTATCAGGAGTTCTGGCTTTCCAAACTTACTAATGATTTCTTTTCTTATGAAGTGCTGCACATCATTGCCTGTGTGAGATCTCACTGCTTGCACCACTATCCAGCAAGTGGAAAAGTTGATAGCAGTGATGATGCATTTTTTGTGCTTTCCTGGCATGGGTCCTACAATATCTAGGGCCCACACTTTTAAGGGTAGTTTTGAACAAATAGGCAGTATGAACTTAGGAGGGGTGTTGCTTTTTGAAAAAATTCACATACCTTGCATTTCTCTAGAACTTCCTGGACATCCCAGTACAGGGTTGGTCACCATGCTTTGTTTTTAAGAAATTTGTAGAGGTTGCAGCTTTTGGTATGTCCTAGGTCTCTGTGGTAACATAGGATGGTGTCCACTTGCTGATGTGTTAAGATATAAGGGGTTTTGGTTTTGTCTGTCATTTTGCAATGTAAGGTCCCATAAAAGTCTGCAAATAGATGCTTTTTCTTGATGGCTGTCTCCTTTTTAATGTCAGTGGTGCCAGGGGGAAGCCCTTGTCCTTTTTATTTGGAGTACTAGGAGAGGCCAGTCTGGGTTGAGCCAATTCTTGTCTCTTGTGGCTCTAATGTACAGGCGCAAGAGTGCATCTGCCATGGCAATTTCTGTACCAGGTTTGTACTGTATGATCATGTTGAATATTTCTAGGAGTTAAATCCATTGTGCTTTTTGGCAGGAGAGATTTGCCTGCGTTTTAAAATATATGAGCAATTCATGGTTGATTAGGGCTGTAAATTCCTCCTGACTTTGCAAGAAACGACGCCATTTGACCAAACAGTGTATGATGGCCAACAATTCCTTGTCATGTATAGGGTATTGGCACTTGCTGTCTGTAAGTTTGTGTGATTCATAGGCTATGGGTAGGAAGTTACCATCACTGTTCTTGATTTTTAGCACTCCCCCAATGGATCTGTTGGAGGTGTCTGTTTCCATTTAATATTCCCCATTGTGTTTGGGGTATTGTAGAATAAGTGTGCTTGTGATTTTTCTTTAAGACGTCTGAAGCAAAGGTTGCTTTGGGGGGTCCATACAAATTTGGATTTGGCGCCAGTTATGGCAGAAAGAGGTGCAGTCAGGATGCCGCAGTTGGGGATGAACTATCACATGTAGGCAATCATTCCCAGAAATGTGCGGAGCTCTGAATTGTCTTTTGGAGGTGGCATTTTACAGATAGGCTGAATTTCCTGGTCATTGGGTTTAATGCCATTCTTTGAGACTATGTGTCCCAGGAAGGGCAGCTGTTTGTGGAAGAATTGGCATTTGGAAGGCTTAGCTAGCAGTTTGTGTTGTGCCAGGGTAGCAAAGACTGCTTCCAGGTCCTTGTGATGCTGTTCTACCAAAGGACTGTAGACAATGATATTGTCCAGGTATACTAGGGTGTGTTTGTCAATATGGGGAGCAAACGCCTTGTTCATGAAAGTTGCAAAGGTTGAAGGTGTGTGTCAGGCACCCACCCACTAGGAAGTAATCTTCCTAGGTGGTGAATGATGACATAGGGATTTAATCCAGTTATCAAGGATCCTATAGGCAAAGACACCATTCCTAGATGGAATAATTCTCCAAACACACAATATCTGCCTAGCAGTAGACAAAAACGCCCCAAGAAGAAGTACGCCCCCAAGTAACACAGGAGGAAGGCAGAAGCCAAAGGATGGAAGACTCAGGGTTTGGGAATCTGGGGTGTGGATTGATAGTTCTTGGCCTCTTCTTTGCAAGGTGGGTTATGTGATAAAATTTTAGCAATATACCATACTCTGGGTATCACCCGGCACCAAGAGCTGTCTAGAAATTGTCCTTTGGGGGAGGTACCTGAATCTGCGCGTGAACCCTTCAAAATGCTAGCCAATCAGCCAGCAGCAAGATTATCCAAAACACACATTTATACCCAAGAGACTCCATAAGAGGAGCCTTGGGTAATCTAATGGTTTTGGGATTTTAAGGCTTGAGTCAAGTTTAAAAGGTAAGCAAATGATTCACTTTGGGTGAATGTAGAGTTTATTGATTGAATAAAATCATAAATATAGATCACCAGCCTTATATAGCATGGTAGAAAATAAAGAAGTTGTGGCAAGATGTAAAGGAGTTAGGGAAATTTGGAGATGTTTCTGGAGAAATTGAGTGGTTAGAAACTTAATACTGGGGAAATAAATTACTTCACTCATAATTATGTTTGTGCAACAAAAATGATCAAATTATCCTTATCTCTGACCCTAACTGACAGGCATTAATTTAAGAGCTCAAAGGCTCTCCACACAAAAGCTGGGGATCAGGAGTGTTAACACAAGAAGAAACTGAATACAACAGACCCAGTACCAGGCCAGGAAAGCCAGCAGAGTTGCCAACGCCACTGGGAATAAAAACTGGATGTTTCAAACCTAGGTTGCCAACCTTTGATTGGCTAGAGTCAAAATTGGAAGGTAATGATTGATTTGAAGCTAAAGTTACGTTAACTTCAACTAGATTGGTCAAAACTAAGTCCAGAGAAGACCTGGGTTCAAATCCTGTTGCCAGAAACCCTGGATCTGCGGCCAAATTAAAACCATTTCCCTTAGGTAACAAAGAACAGATACTGCTAACTAATCCAATACTTTTAGGAAAATTAGTAGCATCAAAAGGAATAATCTTTTATTTTCCTACACCTAGGAATAAATTGTTGTCAGGATTTACTGAAAGAACATTCCTGACAGTGCATTTTTCATTCCAAAATTGAGCACCACACACTTGTACAACCTGTACTTAGTGCAGAAGGCTGTTTTGGGTATATCTTCCTCCTTGATGCAGATTTGGTTGTAACCTGCGGTCAGGTCAATTTTGGAGAAAACTTTGGCGCTACCCAAGGCATCAAAGAAGTCATTGATGGGTGGTAGTGGGTAACAATTCTTGATGGTGACTTTGTTGAGGGCTCAATGATCTGTGACTAATCAAAGGGTACCGTATTTATTTGCCACAAAGAATACAGCGGCGTCAAACAGCAACTGTGAGGGGCAGATAAGTCCTTTCTCAAGTGCCTCCTTGAGGTAGGCACACAGGGCGTTGTCTTTGTTGGAGGTGAGTTGGTAGATGGGTTGTGCCTTAGGTTCTTCTCCTTTGAGTTGGATAGAGTACTGTATGTGCTTTTCAGGCGGTAGTCCTGGTAGTGCCTCCTTGAAGATTTCAGGATGGCGGGCCACAATGTTGTGGCCCTGAGGAGTAGTGGTATCCTGGTGGTCCTTGAAGTTTATGATCTTGTACTGGCAGGATTCCCAATCAATTGCCTTGAGGTTCTCCTTTTTGTCCAGTGTTTCAGTAATTTTTACAAAAACATGGTCACACAGGAGTTGATCCACTGAGTCAGGGTAGATCTGGTGATTGACGCCTTCATGTTTGATAGTCAATACTGAGGTCACCCAGACTATGTGGGTATTATTTCTTTGTAGCGGATCCATCTCCAGTATAATATCAAACTTGGGGAAGTCAATGACAGGTCCCTGGATGGTGGAGTGCAAGTTCTCTAGCATGATGGAGAGAGGGGCTGCTTCCTTTGTCACAGCAATGTGGTGTTTTTTGGCTAGGACCATGTTTTTAATCCACAAAGGATTATTGGTCAGCTTGAACTTGTCTACAAAGCTGCTGTTGACTAGGGTTTGGTTGGCACCTGAGTCCAGGAGTGCTGATCCTGTGTAACTACAAAAGCGGAAAGAATAGGACATCAGTTTATTGGGATGTCTGGCAATGGTGTACAGTACCAGATCTTCTGATGGTACTTGGATCATTGGGAATTGGTCCACATCCTTGGGGTGGTGCTCATTGTTGGGGAGCTGGAAATTTTTTGGGGAGAGCTTGGCTCACTTAATGCTCTCCCTGGGTGTTTTCCTTGTCACAATTGTCTTGAGTGGCAGTGATACAGAAATGGGTACAATTTGATTGCCTATTGTTCCTGTTTCTGTGCCCATTTGAACCTGCAGGTTTATGGTTTGAGTTGTTATTGTTTCCAGGAGGTGGGTGATTGGAGCTCCCAGCTGAGTGTGAATCTTTGGGTCTCTCTCTCTTCCCAGCCTGTGCTTTGTGGAGGGTTTGGACATTTACTCTGCTTTCTCTGCCTCACAATATAGGCTCTGCAGATTGATCACTTGGTCCAGGTTGACGTGTCTCATCACGTGTGACTTGAGGGTGTTGTAATACATGAGGTGTGTGGCTGGAGTTTCAAATGCCATATCTATGGGGGCACATAGGCAAAGTTCCTCATAAGTGTGTGTGAGTTCCTTTACAGTGCCTGTCTGGGTCAGGTTCTTTACTTGATGGATAATCATGAGGGTGGTA